>JAODAL010015001.1:60000-85430 GCA_025379985.1 Phyllomedusa bahiana
GATCCTTGCGCCCCCACGGTCAAAAGAGTGCTCTGTGAATCAACGCAAGAGGACCGGTTTTTTTCACCGTGATCTTGTTCAACCCCGGTAGACTATACAGGCCGAAGTAACCGTCCTTCTTTTTACGAAAAAGAACCCTGCACCCCGAGGGAGAAGCGGACTTTTGTATAACCCCTCCTGGAGATTTCTCCTGGATGACTCCGACATGGCTTGTGTCTTCGGGAACGGATAAGGGTAGACTCTGCCCCGAGAGGACTGGTACCAGCAGTAAGTCAATCGGGCAATTGTATGGACGGGTGAGAGGAAGACCTCTCACTTGTTTCTCAGAGGAACACTCGCGTACTCCATAACTCGGGTGGCAACGGGCAGCGGCTCACGAAGGACAACGTGAGCAGGAAAGCATCGGGCGACGCCACCAAACAACACACCCCCCCCCCCCCCCCTACACCTCGGGACCCCAAAAATTCCTTCCCCAATGTCCAGTCCAGCGGTAGGAGAGTGGAGCCATAACCATGGAAGTCTGAGAAGGACCGCGAGTGGAGCGAGGCAATACGTTAGAAAGCGATCTCTTCCCTTATGTACGCCCCGCACGTGTGAGGACGTGTACTTGGTGGCAAACTGGATGGTGTCGCTAAGCCAGCTCCCCGCTGACAGACGAGATAACGAGCGGTTTCTCCAAGGCGACACCGGAAGACGATACTCGTCTCACCAAAGACTGATGATAAAGATCCCGGCTGAGCCCAAATCCGGAAACGAGATTCCAGCTTTCAGACACGACCCTGTACTGGCAACAGCAGGCAGGAGAGGAGTGAAGTTTTGCACCTAGAATCCTCTCCCACAGAACCTAGTGCCAAAGTTTCCCGCATGCTTGGGACCATGGGACAACTCATCCGGAAATCTTCTTGGGCTGCCCACAGTAGAGGCACAAGTTTCCTGTGCCGACCTGGCCCAACTTCTTGCTCATGAGAGGACCCGGTCAATCTAGCATGGGCTCCTTTGGGGGTGGTATGCCGACTGTTTCGCAGAGGCCTCTGCACACCGGTGCCCGCGAGGAAACCGGCCGAGGTTGGCTAGCTGACCGCCCCTGCCAAAATTCTTCGTCCGTTCAATGAAGCGCACATCAATGAGGGTAGTTAACCGGATCAAGCACTGAGGAAGATGGAATTCTCAGCGCAAGACGTCCTAACTCGGCTTGAAGCCCTTTCTTGAAAAAGTGGCACACAGAGCCTCCTCGTTCCATGACAGTTCTTGAGGCTAAAGTGCGGAATTTCACGCGTAGTCTCCCACGAAGCCAGATCCCCCTGGCGTAGGTTAGGAGGGCTGTCTCAGAGGAGAGTTGCACCACTGCGAAACTCAATGAGGAATGACTGTAGACCGCCGTCACCGGATTGTTCATGTCACAGAGGTGTAGCCCAAGCCAAGCCTTCCTGAGAGTAGGCTGACCACGAAGGCTACCTGGATCTTTCCGAAGGGAACTGACCACCATAACTACTACATGCAGGAAGCACTGGAATGAAGGCCCCTGCAGGCCTTGGGTCCCCCGTCAAATTTAGTCCGGCATGGACTAACCGAGGAGTTAGGGCCGACCGGGGCGACTGCCACGGGAGGAACCACTGCAGCCGACTGCTCCTGATGAGTGGCGATGAACTGCTGCATAAGAGAGGAGAGCTGCTCGAGCTGCTTCGCTTGCTGCGCATCTGCTTCGATACTTGACCACGACAGTGTGATGCTGGCGCGCTCGCAAAGACACCTTGCCGGATCCTACTGTAACGTAAGTAGTGATCCGCTGGACCAGGGAGCGGTAAACTCATAGGTCCCCTGGTATCACCAGGGCCCGCCGCAAAGCGGATGGAACTTTGCTGCGGCGGGAATCTACCAGCGTCACTCCACTGCGGGACTTTGCTTTGGTGGCGGCCAAGGGTAGCAGGTACGGAATCGCGAGGCAGGCTCATAGTCCGGGACAGGCAGGAAGTCGGGGCAGCAGCAGAGATTCGTGGTCAGTAAACGTAAACAAGCGGTGTTCGGTACAGTAGACAGACAGGCTTTCAAGGAACGCTTCTCGATAGGCATGAGCACTAAGATCCGCAAGGCTGCCAGAAGGCAGGACTTAAATAGGGACAGTGCCTGCAATGGCCAATTTACCAGTGCACTTCCCCTTCCACACAGCCGGCGAGCACAAGCGCCCTAGCAGCGGGCCGCACGCGCCGCACAGAGACGACAGAGCCAGGAGCGGGCCGGTAAGTGAACGCCGCACTGACAGGGGGTGCGCGGACCCCGGAACCCGACGTGCGCACGGGTTGCCGCTCGGCGTCGGGGCCACGATGCGCCTGCGACCCGGGACAAGGGTCGCAGGGCATCCGTGACAAGACAATCCCGCAGGATGATGAGGAGGTAGAGTGTCTGCCTGCTTCTTGGAGAAGACGTCCAGAAAGTCTTGATACGGTGGTGGCAAGCCTGGTAAGGACTTGAGAGGAGACTGTGGACGAATGGGGCACCCCCGGCAAGGTGCCGATAGGCAGCGAGAGTGGCAATCTCAACCCCAATGCAAAACTTCGCCCGTCTTCCAGTCGAACATGAGGGCGTGACGCTGCAGCCACAGAAGCCCCAGGAGGACAGCCAAGGAAGAGCGGGATAGCACGAAGATGCGATCTTCTTCCTGTGTGTAAAGCTCGACTTGAAGGGGAGAGGGACCACCTTTCAGTCCGAAAAGGATTGGAGTCACTCAAGTGTTCGCCACTACGGACCGAGATGACCAAGGGTTGGTCTAAGCGGACCACCGAGAGACGATACTTGCCCTCCAAAGCAGCATCCATAAAATCCCAGCAGATCCTGAAATCCAAGAATGCAGCCACTGAAACGAATCCCCGAACTGGTTTTGTGACCAGAACTAGCAGCATGAGCCGAGGAGAGGGATTGTTCACACCTAGGGTCGCCTCTCCCACGAAGCCTAGGTCCGTGCATTTCCCGGATGTTGCGGACGGAGCGGACAACCCCTGAGATGTTCAGGGCTGCCGCAGTAGAGGTATAGGTTCTCCTCACGTCGTCGAGTCAGTTCTTGCAGAGTCAGGTGGGCTATATCCACTTGCATGGCCTCTTCATGACGGCTGTAAAAAGGCAGTGAGGCCGAAGAAACACCTGCCAAGAACGGGGTAGACAACTGTTCAATCGTCACACTCCTTGGCGGAGCTCCTCATGTCCACTCCGAGACACTGATATCATCTCGGGTCGCCAGGTGGATAGTTTCGCTTAATGGAAGACGAGGCCCCTGGAGGAGATAGCATCCTTAATCTGCCGGAGAGGCCTTTCGTAAGGTGGCGCACACGCTGCATCGTTCAAAGCCAGATCCGAAGCTAGTGTGCGGAATTGCACATCATAGGAGGAGTTCCCTTGCTGCAGATTCAGCAATGTGGTCTCAGCAGACAAAGCGCGGGCAAGCTCTTCAAAGATACTGCGGAACTCCTGCAGGAATGTCACAAGATTAGCAGTGGGACCAATCGCCTCGGTCCCAGAGTGAGTCTCCCAGTGCCAGGATTTTCCTCGAGAGGAGACTGGACCACGAAGGCTATCTTGGACCTTCCAACGGGAATTTTCCTGCCCATAAGTTCCACGTGGCGGAACTACTGGTGATGAAGCCCCTGCAGGCTTTTGGGTCCCCATCAAACTTCGTCGGCATTGACAACCGGAGTTTAGGACCGGCGGACATCCCCGGAGCGGCTGCCACAGAATGAGCCACGGCAGCCGACTGCTGCTGCTGAGTAGTGAGGAGCTGCGCATCAATAGTAGACAGTTGGTTAAGCTGCTGTGCCCTTGCTGACGATCTAGTTTTGACTGTTGGGCCACAATTGTGGTGATGTCAAGACCTCGGTGGAGGCACCTTGTGGGATCCATGGCGAATCGAACTGTAACGATGTGGTAGTGGGATCTCTGACCACCACGAAGCAATGGGTATAAGCCACGCCAAGGAGCAGAGACGAATAGGTCTGGTTTTCACCAGAGTCCGCCGCAAAGCGGGAAGGACTTGCTGCGGCAGATTGCTACAAGTTCGCTACCCCTGACGTGACTTGCTCGCGGTGGCAGCCGAGGTGTTGCTCTGTACAGAATCATGAAGCAGGCTCGTAGTCAAGGACAGGTGGCAATGGACGGAGGCAGAAAGTACGGTACACAGTAGAACAAACAAGATACACAGAACGCTTCCTCTCTAGGCACAGGGCACTATCGATTCGGCAAGGTGCTAAGGAAGGGGCAGGGCTAAAATAGGGTCAGCGCCCGGCACACTGTCCCTTTAAATTTGCCTGTGGTGCCGGGACGGAAACAGGAGTGTGGAGAGGTGGGGGGACACAGAGCTGCTGGAGCGCCTGCAGCCCGAATTTCGGGCTGCGGCGTTAGCCGCAGCTGAGGACCGCTTGCGGTGGGTGCGGTGTGCCTGCCCCCGACACAGGGGTCGCAGGACACCCCGTAACATTCCTGCTTTGTAGTCAGTAACGTACACAGAGTTTTAACACCCACATACCATAATTTTGCCTGCTCATTTCTTTCGCAATTTATATCCAAGGGTTAATTAAGCGTGTTTGTGCTATGGTTGTCAGTAAAAGAAACATGTTAATTTTCAACACAAAGATGACATTTTTCTGGTGATTACCTGTAGCATAATTTTATCCGAAGGTTAAATAAGGGTTTCTGCTTTTGATCATAAAATACACAGCGATTTAACATGCCATCATACCATGTAATTGTTTGCTGCATCTTTTCTGTATCGCAGTTTATATCCAAGGGTTACCCAACAATTAATGGTTCATTTGGAGTCAAATACAGGGAGTGTATTTATCATATACAGATATCTTCATTAAACAGAATCTGTAAATATTTGAACAAAAAGTATGTCAGAAAGAGAGGTGGCAGGCACTTCACATGCGAGTGGCAGTGGCACAAACATTCCTGGAGCAGGCACAGGTCGCCGCACAGTAAGGGGATGTCGCAGAAGGGGTCACTCGGTGAGGCCAGAACTGCCAGTGTCATCTAACGGCTGTGTGTTGACCAGCAACCCAAGGGTTCTTTATTGGTTGACTAGGTCATCCACTTCCTCCCAGGTGACATCTGACAACCCCAGCCAAGAGTCGGTGGGATCGTCAGACACAACCCTTAGTTGACATGGCCCGTGAACAGCTCAGCGGATCTCACCTGTCCTCAAACCGCCTCTGTCCCTTCCAGTTCCCTCAGCCAGAGATCTACTATGTGGTCTGGGCTCAGCGCCACTATACAGCGAGAATGAACAATTGAGGACAGTCAGCACTACTTGGCAGCTAGAAATGGGGCCGACTCCCTGCTTCTTGCCGTAGACTCAAAGTATGGATGTTGTGATAGGGGCAAGGGAGGTCATGTTGTGAGGAGTCAGCTCTTCATAACCAAGACTGTTGAGAGACAGCAGTGAATATCAAACAATAATCGATGATGATGTAGCCGACCACACTTGGGACCAGGTGAAGCCAAGGGCTTCATCATCGTCAGGAGAAGAGGGCTCGCTTGCGCGTCAGGCAGAAGCACAGCAAGCCAGTGGGTAGTGTGGCAGAGATCAGCACGGTAGCTGCAGTGCGAGTCGGGAGCCAAGCGCCCCGGGGTAGAAAACCCGCTTCGCAGTCCAAGAAAGTAGCACACAGTAGCTCAAGCGAGGCAGCAGCATAGTAGTCACTCGGACGTTGGTGGTAAAATCACCTACTCGCGTGTGGCAGTTCTTTGCTAAGACACTGGAGGACCGAATTGGTAATATGTAAATCCAGTGGCAGAAAGAGAAGCGTGTCAGGAGCTAACATGGCACCACGGCCCTGCATCAACACATGCCAGCATCACCATCCAGTGGCCTGGGAGAAACGTGGCTCCGATGTGGTGGTCCAATGTGGTGGTCCAATGCCACGCATGCCATTTCAGCCAGTCTATTCTCCACCCCCTCTGCAAAAGGAGCTTTTTTCTTGCCATCATCTCCCGCAGTCCAGAATGTCCTGCTGCCTCGCTACTCATGGCACAAGCAGTCGTCCAACAAGGCGATAACAAAGATACAACAGTATGCGTCCAACCATCCTAAGGTGGCAGAAGCTGACGCCGGGCTCCTGTCCAAGTTGTTTGTACTAAGCATCCCTTCCTTCCCAATGGTGGACTCTGGCAACCACTTCAGATACCTAATGGCCCTGTTCCGAGCAGAGTGGAGAGTTCCAAGACCGTAATTTATTTTACAAAAAGGCAGTATCAGCCTTTCACAATATGTAAACAGAATGTGAGCCAGTCCTTGAGTCTTATCTGTTTGTGTCCATGGACACTGCAATGCGACAAGTGAGCTGTAACTACAGTCAGGCCGAGTACATGTCCATTATGAGCCCAACTGGAGAATGTGCTTCCTTGCCCAGCCTCAACAACAACTTGGACATGAGACCCGCTTGCCCTCCTCCACGTTGTCAAACTGCTGCTCCCTGCGCCAATGTCCGCCCTCCTCTTCTCTACCACCACCACATCTCTGCCTCCACAACTGCTCCAACACACCACATTTTAGGGCACAGCGGTTCATACAGTTCTACACCCTGGCTTGCCTCCGACGAACGAAGTCACACAGGGGAGGAACTGCTCCAAGTCATGCCGCAAGAAATCGATGTTGCTTTTCTCCTCGCAACTGCAATTAAGAACCATGGTAGACAGACAATGGGAGGAATATGGCGTCCAACGCTGCACCGAGAGGGATGGTCCACATGCCGCGCATGGCGCATGTGTTCATCTGGTTGTGAAAAGGTTCCTGAAAGTCTTTCCACCGATCTTCAGAACATTCTGAAAATGGCCAGGAAACTGTGCATGCACTTCATCCATTCTACAAAGCCAGGCCACACCCTCCTCAAGTGCAGCGGCAGACGGCCTCCCCCATCACACCTGATATCGATGTTTGCCATCCGTTGGAATACCAGCCTTCACATTTGACCGACTATATGATCAGAGAGAAAGCCATTAACGATTTTTTGTTATCCAGGCAGACAGATACTCCCTTGTAACTTTGATTCAGCCATGGCAGTCCATAACGTGAAACTTGTCCATTTGATGAGGCCATTTGAGGAATGCCGACTTTATTTGTCAGTCGCCAGGACTACGGATGAAAAAACTTCATTCCACTGCTTCATGTCCCTGGAACAGATGCTGAAAAATCTGTCTGGGCAGGGACGTGGAGACTACACTCTCTCGGCCACATGATCCTGGTGGGGACTGAAATGGAGGAGGAGGAGGACATTGGAGCACAAGCATGTCTGGTGAAATGATGCATTTTTCTACCCAGTGGGAGGAGCGGAGTACAGGAGTAATGGAGATGAGTAAGACGAGAGCAGATGATCCGCAAGCACGTGGCAGTATACGGTGGAGCTTGAAGCAGGGAGTATACCCCCAAGTCACTTGTGCAGATGGCCCGCAGCATGCTATTGCCTTGGCTAGTGACAGCCGAATAGTCCCCATTCGCGGGCAGAGGGATGACTACTGGCTCTCCACCCGATTGGATCCTCTCTACCTGTCCAAAGATGGGAGCCTTTTCCCAGCTGCTGAGAGGGAGGACTAACTCAAATACTATAGAGAAATCTCCATAGTCAGTTGGCCGCTGCCTATGTGCCACATGGTCCATCCTCTGACAGGTCCTGACCTGGGGGTTCTCAGCACTCAAGTACCACTGCGCGGCAGCTGGGGAAGTGGTGGGGGGGGGGTAGAACCAGTACCAGCTCCAACAGCAGCAACCAGATCTGGAGTCACTGATGAGCAGCTTTCCTCACCCGCTAGTAAGGAGAGCACTCGCCGCAGCAGCAGGACTGGAAAGACCCTAAACATCAGGTGGTGTCCTGCTGAACAGCATCTCTGCCCACCCCATTAAAGATTCCGCTGACTTCTGGGCACCCAAACTGGATGTGTGGCTGCAAACTTGCCGAGTTTGTAGTGGAGAAGCTGTCCGTGCCCGGCCAGTAGGTGGCATCAAGCGGGTGTTCATGCGGCGTGGGGCAATCGTTACCCCAAGGGAACCCGCTTGTGCCACCGGAAAATGTGTTAACGATGACCTTTGTCAAGATGAATCGGGCATGGATCGCCCAGGATTTCCACACACCAATGCCTTAGGCATCAGATGCAAACATTCAGCCATGAGCCTCGCCCAAACTGTGAGAAATGAAGTCTGGTTCAAAACTACCTGCCTCAGCCACATTCTATCGCCGCCACCGCCTTATGCCACACATCTGCTGCCAGTTTTTTTCTCCATCTGCCTACCATCATCTTACCAGGGACTGGTATGCCAAAAAAAACCCCACCTCCACACTCGTGTCATTGTGCACTCTCTGACCTCATGCTGCTGCTGCTGTTGCTATTGCCGTGACCTCCACAACTGAGTTCATTGTGCTACTCTCTGACCTCATGTTGCTGGTGCCGTGACCTCCACACTCTGTCATTGTGCCACTCTCTAACCTCATGCTCTTGCTGCTGCCGTGACCTCCACACTTTGTCATTGTGCCACTCTGTGGCCTGCTCCTGTTTTTCCCACCTCCAGAAAGTCAGTGTGCCACTGTCTGACCTCATGCTGCTGCTGTGGCTGCTGCCCGTGACCCCCCAACAGTGTCATTGTGCCACTCTCTGACCTCAGGCTGCTACGTTTGGCTGCTTCCGTGAACCCTCCACACTCTGTCCATTGTGCCACTCTGTGACCTCATGCTGCTGCTTGTGGCTGCCTGCTAGTGACCTCCACACTCTGTCATTGATCCACTTGTCCCCCAACACCGTCAGTAATACAGTGGAGATGGAGGCAGGGAAGTCCCTCAGAGACACTTGCGCACATGGCCCGCAGCATGTGCTGATTTGCCTGGCTAGTGACAGCTGAATAGTCACCATCCGGCAGAGGGATGACTTCTGGCTCTCCACCCTCTTGGACCCTCGCTAACCGGGTCCAAAATGGAGACTTTTTTTCACTGCTGAAAGGAGGCCAAACTCAAGTACTATAGAGAAATCTCCGTATCAGTCTGCTATACGTTCCGAACCCTTTTTTGGCCAAGCGCAATTCTACCTCCATCAGCTACATTCATTATACCTAAAAAAGTTACAAACGCTGTTACTTATGAAGTATAAACGTGGTAGTTTGAATCCAGTTTCTACATGACACCAATTTGTTCAAATGCAGCGTATGGAATTGAAGGAGACCCTAAACACAGGAAATGGTTTACGTGCTTATTTTGCATTCGGTGCCATTAGTGATGGAATTTAGTACAAAACTGATAAAGTGAAGCACAAGCAAATTGTAACGGTGCGGCGCTGACAGACGTACGCCGAAGCACCGACAGCAGACATCCGGGTGTGGATCCTCTGTGATCACCGCAGGCGAGGTGGTAGCTGGAGGACCACGCCAGGGAGTAGAGTCTAAGGGGCCCCTGGTCTTCGCCAGAGCCCGCCGCAAAGCGGGATGGACTTGGCTGCGGGACCCCCAGGTCACTACCCCTGACGTGGCTACCTGCGGTGACAGCCGGGGTGCAAGACAGGAGTCCAGGCGGGGAAGTACAGGAACACAGGAACATGTACAGCAGGATACAGGAGGGTTAAATGTACACATAGCACCACAGGATACGGCAGGAACTGGACGGGTAACACATCAGGTACAGACCAGGGAACATGGCAGGAACAGGAGAGCACATACAGGACAGGAATACGGCAGGATACAGGAGACACAGACACAACGGATGGACGGCCAGGAGCTCAGATGACAAAGACACTGGACCAGCATCTCAGGGGTTAAAGTCTCCAACAGCAGACCTGAGATGCTGGCAGGAGCTCAAGATGGGAAGCAGCTGGACACAGCAACAGACTGCAATGAACTGACCCAGAGTAGAGACAAGAACTTCCTCTTATAGCCAGAGGTCAGGGGTGAAGAGGAAGGTGCACAGAACAGGAAACTATAAAAAGGCAGGATGCTGCCGCGCGCAAGCCTTAGGAGGCACAGTGCACAGACAGGACCCAGGAAGCAACAAGACTGGACAGGACAGGCAAGTACATAGCCGAACACAGGCTGCTGGGACCCCTGCACAGGGAGCCCCAGCAGAGACATGGCAGGCACGGACAGGCCGACGGTCCAAGGCAGGGACCGCGGCATGAACCGTGACAGTACCCCCCCCTCAAAGCCCCCTCCTCCCCCTCCAAATCACAGAATGGCATTCCACATAGGCCAGGGGCCCGCAACTTCTACAGGGGCAACCCCAAAACCAAGTACAGGCTGTATAATAGCCAGTACAGGGAAAACCTAGACACGGAGGTGCATGCGAGGACCAAGCGGGGCACTAGGCAAAATGGAGGGAACCCAGGGCGGGCAAGTAAGCCACAGGGGACTCAGAAGGCTCAGGGCGGACCGTAAGTCACGGGACTCAGAAGGCTCAGGGCGGGACCGTAAGCCACGGGGACTCAGAAGGCTCAGGGCGGGACCGTAAGCACGGGACTCAAGGCTCAGGGCGGGACCGTAGCCACGGGACTCAGAAGGCTCAGGGCGGGACCGTAAGCCACGGGGACTCAGAAGGCTCAGGGCGGGACCGTAAGTCACGGGACTCAGAAGGCTCAGGGCGGGACCCTGAGCCAGGCCAACCGTAAGCTCTGGGCGGGACCCTGAGCTAGGCCAAACGTAAGCTCTGGGCTGGACCCTGAGCTAGGCCAAACGGAAGCTCTGGGCTGGACCCTGAGCTAGGCCAAAAGTAAGCTCTGGCTGGACCCTGACTAGGCCAAACGTAAGCTCTGGGCTGGACCCTGAGCTAGGCCAAACGTAAGCTCTGGGCTGGACCCTGAGCTAGGCCCAACGTAAGCTCTGGGCAGGACCATGAGCTAGGCCAAACCTAAGCTCTGGGCTGGACCATGAGCTAGGCCAAACGGAAGCTCTGGGCTGGACCATGAGCTAGGCCAAACGTAAGCTCTGGGCTGGACCCTGAGCTAGGCCAAACTGTCACCAAAGTGACGCTACATAGGGACCGGGAAAGGGCTACATTTCTGTAAATCCATGCTTGGACTTATAGTTCTACTACACCATGGAGAATTTCACCCCCAAAGCTGTCTGTAGTAGTATGGATGTCCTTGTTCACTATGTGTGTACTATAATAGCTTGCCAATCATGTGACTGAGCTGCTGCAGCACCTCTTTATCTAATAACTAAACACTCATCACTCATGATACTTGGGAGAGACAATCTTGAGCTCACCCTGGGACATTACCATTGTTTTCCATACAGCCTTGTCTAAATGTTTTCATATTTATAGAAATTCAAACTATTAAGAGAAGTTATAACATCATGCAGGATGGCCAGGAAAAAACTAAATTTATCATTTTATCTAAGTACTTTCCTTTGTGGAGCAATCCTAGTGTTACACAAGAGATGTCCAAGAAAATGTTTGAAGAAGGGAGGAGAAAAGGGATCCACAGGATAAGAATTTTGTTTAATGACGAAGACATCAGATGAGATAAGTGAGCTTGGCCCAGAGAAGGTGGCGGTGTCTCTGGATTGTGTTGATATCTGGTTTTGTTCTGGATATTAGGTCAATTCATGTTCTATCAAAAAGCAGTGACTTAGTTGGTTTAGCTTTAAAGCTCTGAGGGAGTTAAAATGACCTCAACTTCCATTTTGATTTATTCCTTATAGTCCTCTGTTAACATTGACATTATATCTATTATATCTATATTTGTGTGCCCTCAGAAATTACTGGAATTCCCCAGATGGGACTTCCTCATTTTTGGATTTTTGGATTCTGTGCCCAGACAGTGAAACATGCTTTTTGCAAGTTAGCACAACCACAAAATGAGAACTTTATTAATGACGCGTGCTTTGCAGAAAGACAGTCGCCATGTCTGATCAACAACTATTTTGATTTTGCAGAATTAACTTATAAGAGATCTTGATAAGTAACCATAGCAACAATCAGAAGTAGGGAAAGGTTAGGAGGTAGATTTGGATTAATGATAACCAATAAACTAACAAAGGGGTGTTAACAAGGAAATTGGGGGAAGAATTAATTATGTGACCAATAATGGATGTAATCTATGCATAGTAATGTATTGATGTATTATTTCATTAACATAGACATGCCCTAAAATTGGGAGATATAACCGCGTGTATTATTTGGAATAAACCAGAAGATTTGCTATTGACATCCCTTGTCTGTTTCATTTCTCTCATATAAGCATATGCTATATTATTATTAATTATTGATGACTAATTTGGACACCACGCAAGGAGAGGTCTGGGGCCGGTGGAGCCCCCACAACAGCTTTTTGCAGTGCCATCTAAAAACTCAAAAATCATGAGCATTTAACATTGGACATTGGTTTTGTATCTTGTGTACATGGATTTTTTTCAGATTCTCTGAATCTTTTGATATTATATATGGTGGGTAGTTTGATATTCAAAATTGCTGCAATTTTAAATTTTTCTGAAATTGTTCCACAATTTTTAGATTCCGTTCCTCACGTGTTGGTAAACGTCTTACCATCTTTGCCTCTGAGAGACTCTGCCTCTCTAACATGCTCTTTCTTACACAGTCATGTGAATTAGTTGAAAATTGAACCTCCAGCTGCTTTTCATGAGCACCACTTTTCCAGCCTTTTGTTACCTTGTCCCATCTATTTTGAGAAGTGTTGCTGCCATCAAGTTTACTAAATGAGCCTTTTTTTAAAACAAAATGTCTAACTTCCACCTCCTGATCTGTGTTCTCTTACAGTGGTCCCCAAACTTTTTTTCACCAGGGACCAGTTTTATCCAAGACAATTTTTCCACGGCCCAGTGGGGGGTGGAGTTATTGGGGGTGGGCTTAGGAAGGGGTTGGAGGGTTAGAATCACATGCACCTAAAAATACAATAAAGTGCATGCTGTGTCATTTAGGAGTATAGTATAGGGTAATCTTTATTATATAACTGAAGACTGTCAGCTCTGTGGGTCAGCATTATCAATGCATATAATATACATATATAATCAGCTTTATGGACCCCATTAAGTAGGTAGGTTTATAGGTCTTCCAATCGGTAGGTATCTAGGTCCCCCAGTAGGTAGATAGGTATATAGGCCTCCCCCAATAAGCAGGAATTTAGGACCCTAGTAGGTAGTTATATAGGCTGCCTGTAGGTAGGTGGGTAGGTACATAGGGCCCTTGTCGGTAGAAATAGAACCCTTGTATCTAGGTATATCAGCTCCCTGTATTTAGGTCTGAATGTAGCTCTAGTCATTAGGTATGTATATAAGACTTATGTAGGTAGTAACATGACCCCTGTAGTATCCAGTCAAATAAACATGCCCCCTGAAGTAGTCACATATACATGCCCCCTCCCGTAGTATTCAATCTCATATACATGCCCCCTGAAGTAGTCAGTCACATATACATGCCCCCCGTAGTAGTCAGTCACATATACATATACATGAGTAGGATTCATATTCTGTATAAGAGAACACTCTGAACACTACCACTCATCAATGGATGACTAGTTTAGCATTCTTTTGCCCTTTTTATATCTGCACTTTTCCCTGATGCACAAAACCTTATGCCGATTTTATTGTGCAGTAACATGGCATGATCAGGAAAAATGTCAGTTTGAATTTTTCCTACAATTACTGCAAAAAATATCTGGAAATTAAATTTATGACACAATTGTCCAGTTATTTTTTTTTTTTTTTTAAATTTAGTGTTTATTAAACATTTTTAACATATAAGTGAACATAGTGAGCAGTCAGACCACAAAATGAAATATCATGAATAAACACAAACAAAATGATACAAGAGTATATGTACATTTTGCAATAAGCAGATGGTAGAACGAATTGACAATGTGACTGCCAGGGAAATACAAAAAGTAATAAAAGAAGAGGGGAGAAAAAAGAAAGAAAAAAAGGGGGGGGGGGTTCGTCGGGTCTAGGAGGGGAGAGGGGCAGCAGTGAGACAGATATACAGCACAAGGAGAGGTCAATGTCAAGGACCCCATCCTGACCCCTCGACCCCCTATCCCGAGAGGGCCTTAAATGCTTGAGTGTCTTGATAGAGGATCCATGGGCTCCATGTACGAAGGAACCCAGAAGCCTCCTCAGGGGAGCGCGCCATGAGCTCCTCCATACGGTAGAGAAAGGAAACCTCCCCAATCCATTCCATCACAGAGGGGGGTGAGGTCTGGTGCCAGTGCCTGGGAATGACAGTTTTAGCTGCCTGAAGAAGATGCCTAATCAAAGACTTTTTGTAGGTAGATTGTGAAAAACAGAACATGAACAGAAGCACTGCTTCTGGGAGGTCTGGTACCTTAACCCCCGAGCAATGTTTAATGGCCTGAAGGACAGTGTCCCAAAACTTCCTAAGTGCCGCACATCCCCACCATATATGGACCATGGTTCCAGGCTCTTATTACATCGCCAGCAACGTCTGGGACGGTGGGATACCATTTGTGTAAAAGAACCGGAACCCGGTACCACCTGGAAAGAATTTTGTAGCAGGTTTCCTGGGATTTACTGGCGATGACTGCTTTATGGGTAAGATAGAAACAGTGTTTCCATTGGTCAGGGGTGAAGGTCTTCTGTAGCTCCTTTTCCCAAGCTGTACAGTAAGAAGGGAGGGAGTGGTCAGTGGGGGAAAGGAGCCACAGATAAATCTGAGAGATTAGATGCCTAGGTACAGAAGAGGGCAGACAAAGCCTTTCTACAGGGGTTAAGGCCCTCTTAAAATTAAGTTTATTGATGACAGTGGCAAAAAAGTGTTTAAGCTGAATATACCAAAATGGCGCCCGACCCTCCACGCTCCACGAGGAGCGGCTGCATCCTCCCACAGCCACAGGCTCCACAGTCTTCCAGAACAGCCGCAACATGGCAAGAGGAGGAGGAGGAAATCATGCAAGAGATCGGCATAGCGGTTCCACAGCAAGGAGCTGCACCTGATTCTCAAGTAAGATCACAGCATGCAGGAGATGGGCAATCAAAGGAACAGGAGCAGGCTCAGCAACCGGCCATACCAGCAGGGCAGGAGATGGAGGGGACACAGGAACCCACAGTTGATTTGGACACTGAGTATTCCAACGAGGCTGAAACACAGATGATGGCCCCTAGACAGCAGCGTGCCCCTCGCGCCCAAAAACATAGTGGGGCAAGCATCTCTGAACTAAGAGACAGTGAGACTCTATACAGGCCAGACCCCAACGCTTCTTGCCCCCAGTCGCCCAGGGTCATGCAGAGAGAGGGTGGCAGTACCAAAACTCCAGGAGAGGGGGAGGAATATGAGGAACAGGTACCGGGTCTAGCAATTTCGTGCAAATCCATGGCGATAATGGTGGCCAAACTTGTAGCGCCTGATATCATGGCCTCGCTTGAATCTATAGTGGCAAAGTCAGTATCCACAGCAGTCTCGGCTGCTTTTAGCACTATTAAAGCAGATGTTGACAAGAACAAAGTGCAGATTGCAGATTTGGAGGAGAGAACAAATGGAGTGGAAGATGACTTACCTGATGTACGTAGTTCTATGGAGAGACTATTTAAAAGAACAGAATACTTGGAGAACAAAGTTGAAGACTTAGAGAATAGATCCCGCCGTAATAATGTGAGGATTATTGGGTTGAGCGAGGATATTCCACAAGGCATACTACCTAAAATCTGTGCGGAAGAGATCCCTAAAATACTAGGACTCAAGTCCTCTATAAAAGTAGAAAGGGCCCACAGGATAGGTCCTCAACCACCTTTGACGATAGACGGCGGATCCCCGCCACCAAGGGCGGTTATTGTTAGGTATCTGGACTACGCGGATAAATCAGCCTTGTTACAAGCATACCGTTCCAAGAAAGACTCTCTGCAATACAAGGGACAGAGGTTACTTCTTTTTGCTGATTATTCCGCTGAGGTGGCTAGGAAAAGGAAGTTGTTCTCCCCAATATGCTCAACTTTGGTAAAAAAGCAAGTCCGATTCCATCTGCAGTTCCCGGCGGTGCTGAAGATTATCCCAGAACAGGGGCCACCTGTTCTATGCCACTCAGCGGAGGAGGCCGAGAGTGCGCTGGAGGGAATGTTCCAGGACTCAGGTGCCACAAGTGATACTCGGGACTCTGCCAGTAGGGAATCCAGCCGGCGAGATCTTGGGCAGCCCACTAGAGGGCACCAGAGATCTAGAAATACAGGAGTCTCTTATTCTTGGTCCCGCTATCGTTCACCAAGAAAGAGATGAAGGGACAGGAACTTGTGACATCGAATTGTTTTCACATGTTATGACATGCACCTTCGGGCGGGGAGGACAGGGGTCCTTTGGTACATTTAGGGTATACAAAAGATAGAACAATGTGTATATAACTATGTTCAGCTGTGAACTCGTGTTAAACCCATACGAGGCTGTTTAATGTTTGATGGGGCAGGGATATGAGAGGGTTTTTTGGTTAGAGACAGGGGATGTTCTACTAAGTTGTTATGCCTTATCAGGCGGCGGGTGGGAGCTAACGGTTAGGAATAGAAAACGTGAGGTTACACGGTTTCCCCACACATAAAGATGTGCGAAGAAAGAGAAGCCAGCAAGAAGGAGAAAGGAAATTAGGAGGAGGAGATGAGGTTGCTAGATTGTGTTGTGGGTTCAGTTGGGAAGGGGGGAGGGGCAGCTACTCCTTATTCATTAATGCCATAGACCAGAAGTACTGGGACAATGGGTAGCACAATGAAAATTTTCACATGGAACGTGAAGGGTTTACGTTCCCCCGAAAGGGGATGCTTGTACTGAGGCACTTAAAGAAGCTAAAAGTAGACATGGCGCTGCTACAAGAGACACACCTGGAAGAAAAAGATTTCTTTCGTCTGAAAAAGTTATGGGTGGGAGAGGTGAAGGGTTCACCAGCAGTGGGGGGGGGGGGGGGGGGGGGGGGGGGGGGGAAAGCAGGGTAGTGGTGTTGATCCACAGAAACTCCCCATGTAAAATTCTGGCGTTTGATTCTGATGGAGAGGGCAGGGTCATCACTATGAAGGAAAAAACCCACGGCAGGAACTTTCAATCTGGATAATGTCTATGGGCCGAATTCCCCGGATAAACGATTCTTTTGGGATTTGGAAACTAAACTAGTGCAAATGGGAGAGGAAGGAATCTTAATGGGAGGGGACTTCAATTGTGTTATGCACAATTAAGAAGATAGGAGGAAGGAAGATATGTCTATCCCACCTCAAGTGAGAGGAAAGAGTCTGTTGGCCAGATTAAGTGAAAATTTGGGGTGGATAGACACCTGGAGAGTGCTAAATCCGGCAGAGAGGGAGTATACCCATTTCTTGCATGCTCATAATTCCTGGTCCAGGTTGGACTATTTCCTGGCAGGCTCTAAATTAGCTGGGAGGGTGGAAGCAGTAACTATAGGGGATCTGGTAATCTCGGATCACTCGCCGGTGGTTGTTTCTTTACGAGAGACCTTTCCTAGAGGAACAGATATCATTTGGAAACTACCCACTTCTCTCTTGAGAGACGAGTTATTCAGGGATTTATTGGTACAATTGTGGAAAGAATATGAGAAGGACATGCAGGGTCTCCTTTGCTATTTTGGGACACTGGAAAAGCAGTATTAAGGGGCAGATTCATGTTGTATCTGGGAGCAAAAAAAAGGAAACTGAGGAAGGATCTTGACAGGGCGACCGCGGCACTGAGGGAGGCTTACACTATCTTTCTCTCGGATTCGTCTATTGAAAATAAAGAAAAATGGACAAAGACGAGAGAAATCTTCGAACTCCAACAGAAAAGAGTGGAATCGATTTATTATGATCAGTATAGGGTGTCACTATTTAAATTTGGGAACAAGGCAGGGAAATTGCTGGCTAACTTGGCTAAGGGGAAGAGGGCGTCTACAAATATTTTGGGACTCAAATCTAGGACGGGGGGATGGTAAGGGAACCCAAGGAGATTAACAATATCTTGCGTGAATATTACCATAACCTCTACACGCAGTCTGCCTTTGACCTTAAAAAAGGGGAGGAGTTTCTGCGTCAGATTGACATACCTACTTTATCGGACCTTGACAGAGAACTTCTTAATGCAGAAGTTGAGGAGGAGATGCTGGTTGCGGTGATCAAAAATCTTTCTCCCAACAAAGCTCCGGGACCCGATGGGCTACCAGGAGAGGTATATAAGATCCTACAGGAGGTTTGCTCGGGAGCACTAAGGAGGGTATTTGGGGAGATTATCAAAAATAAGAGGATGCTACAGTCTGGGGACACGGCGTATATAAAAGTATTGCATAAGAAAGGGAAAGACCCAACGGCTCCAGAATCATACCGCCCGATCTCCCTGATCAATCAGGACGTGAAGATCTTTTCAAAGATACTAGCAAATAGATTGGCGATGTTAATGCCGAAGCTTATTGGAGAGCACCAGATGGGATTCATCCAGGGCAGATCCGGGGTGAAGAATATTAGGACGGTATTGTCGGTGCTAGAACATGTCGAACATGCTAGAATAGAGACTAAGATACCAGCTTTGTTAGCTATAGATGCAGAAAAAGCTTTCGACAACGTAAATTGGAAATGGCTAGGGCTAGTACTAGATAGGGTGGGAATCAGGGGTTTATTTAGAGATTATATAGAGGCCATGTATGAATCACCACAAGCGAGGGTAAATACCCCGGGCTTCTTGTCATCGCCAGTCTATTTGCAGAAAGGAACAAGACAAGGCTGCCCATTGTCGCCTTTACTGTTCAAATTAGCGCTGGAGCCCTTGGCGATTCACTTGAACAAATCATCATTGTTCCAGGGGATTAAAGTAGGTGAGTTGGAGAAGAAAGTGATCTGCTTTGCGGATGACTTATTAATATTTTTGAGCGACCCAAAGAGTCAAGTAGCTAAGGTTTTGGGGGCTTTAGAGGAGTTTGACACATTTTCGGGTGAATAAGAGTGTCAGCTATTACAGTTGGGATCCCAGGCAGAAAATCTACAATGAAATTAGGGGTTAAATCACAGCTGACGTATCTGGGCATCAAAATAGGGTTTCGGTCAGCCTTGATCTATAATTTAAACTATGGGTCACTCTTCAAGAAGATAAGGTCAGAACTAGATAAATGGAAGGATCTCCCCCTTTCAGTCATGGGCCGCGTTCATCTTATCAAAATGATAAGCTTTGCGAGGCTGCTCTACCCACTCAAGAATATCCCGTTTCTTCTAAAACATAGGGACATCGAGTCGTTGAGAAGTTCTTTCATCAGATTTATTTGGCGGGGAAAACAACCGAGGATTAGTTTCCGGAAGCTAACAGTAGGAAGAGGACAGGGAGGAGCACAGTTACCAAATGTCAGGCTGTATAATTTGGCGGTGATGTAGCGGCATATTAGGGATTGGTTAGGGGGTCGAAACTGCTTTTCTAATATAGCTCTGGAGTCTCAATTGGCGGCGCACGTCTCTTAGAAGGCTTTGATTCATTTGCCATTCAAGCAACATCCTCCAGCGGTCAAATGGAGCATTATCTTGCGGGACACGCTAGCGACGTGGAGGCATGTTCACAAGTTGTTTAAAAGGCCCATGTTTGTTTCATCTTTTCTTCCTCTGTGGGAAACGCCTTCTTTTCGGGCGGGTATGGAAAATGCTCTATTCCACAAATGGAAGGAGAAGGGGATCAGTACTTTAGGAGACATTTTGAATCAGGAGGGAGCGCTGATGTCTTGGGATCAATTAATTGGGACCTTTGGATTGAGCCAGAACCAAGTGCTTCAATATTTGCAGATTAGGAGTTTTTGTAAAGCTTCATTATCTAAGCAGGGGGCACTACGGGAGACTGAAGATTTCAGGGAGTTATGCAAGATCGAGGGCTCAAAGGGTTTATTATCACAGGTTTATGGAGTTTTCCACAGGGTGGAATCGATTGGGATGGCTCAGTCAATATTTAGGGCCTGGGAGGTCAGACTACAGGACGAGGATCTAACTAGAAAGATTCTGAGAGGGATGGATATGGTAAGGAAGGCCACGACTAATGTACAATGGAGGGAGATACTCTTTAGGATCGCACACAGGGCCATTTATGCATTTAATATTCCCTACAGGAACAAGGCACACTATTTGTCTGAATGTCCAAAATGTAAGCAAGACAAGGCGGATCTACTCCATTGTTTATGGCCGTGCCCTGAGATAGAGAAAACCTGGAGGAAAGTGCTGGTGTTGGTCAAAAAGATTTGGGATATAGACATCCCTATGGTACCTGAGAGTCTTCTCTTTCATTATATAGTCAAAAGATCTCAGTCGGAGGGCTCGGAGGAGACTTTGGTGTCAGACAAAGGGCTCCATGTGATGCTCTTAGCAGTGAAGCGTTGCATTTTAAGGCACTGGATCAAGCCATCGGTCCCGGATGAGGCGGAGGTGATCGAATGTTTGAGAGATATGTTTTTTTTGTAGAAAAATTAGATGCGGAAAGGGATAAAGATAAGTACTCCAAATCATTTTTCCAGAAATGGAAGTCTTATATTTCGCATATCTTTAGTACAGAGGAAATTAGGAAAGTCATGGAACCTTTCAAATATACGGAATATTATTTAAAAAAAAAAACAGAAAGGTAATATTGATGTTTGAGGGATAAAGGAGCAGCGGTTGGGGACTTCGTTGGGGGGTGGAGTTAGTTTAAGGGGTGAAAACGATAAAATCCAGAAGCTCCGGTTACGATCATTATTACGTGTACATGATACAATGTTTAATTGTAACTTGCATTTGTTATACGGCGAATTCATTGGTTTCAGAATTTGTAAAGATGCTTCTGTGTAATAAAATTCTTAAAAATAAATAAATAAATAAATGTCTAGGGGTCAAGTGGCCTGTATGTAAAAGATCCGCAAGGGGGAGCAGATTGCCTTTATCATGTATATGAATAGCAAGGAGAGGATGCGTCTTGGAACTTCCAAGAAACGAGTTACCAGATGACCCAGCAGGGAACAGATGATTATCGGAGATCGGAAATAGCGGGCCTTTTAAATCTCTCAGGGTTTCGGAGTGTTTAGCGCGCCTAACAATCGTTAATGTATGGGCCACACTGAAAGACATCCTGGACGGATCAGCAAGGATGCCCCCGGGTGTCCACAGAAGGGAGATTAGAGATTGTGGGCACAAGGCCTGCGCAATGTATACCCAAAGCTTCTCCTGGGGGCTATGAATCAAGTCAATAAACCTCGCATAGGCCGTTGCTAAATAGTAGAGCCTGCAATCAGGAAGGACAACTCAACCAGCCGTTTTAGGTTTAGATAACAGGTCGCGTAGAATTTTAGGACGATGTGAGCACCATATGAAATCACTAAAACAACAGTGGATCATAAGCCAGTAAGCATTTGGGATAAAAATAGGGATCGTCTGAAGAAGATACAAGAATTTGGGAAGGATGGACGTCTTCAAGATGTTCATCCTGCCAAACCAAGAAAAGTCTTTTTGGGACCAATCTTTAAGCAAATGGGATATTTTGGTAAATAGAGGAGAGAAGTTGGATTCAAATAGTTTGGAAGGGTCAGCAGGAATATGGATCCCCATATATGAAATGCCCTCGGACGACCATGAAAAAGAAAATTTCCCCTTAAGTACCTCCAGAACGGCAAGGTCTATGTTGATGTTTAGGGCCTCAGATTTCGCGTAATTGATATTAAATTGGACCAGGCACTGAACCGCGACAGCTCGGACATCAGGGAAGGAATGAGAGATGAGCGGATCTCGTAAATAAATCAGGAGATCATCGGCGAAAGCCGAGCACTTGAATTCATGACCACCAATTGTGATACTCTTGATGTCCGGGTTGGAGCGCACAGAGTCCAGCAAGTGTTCCATAATTAAAATATATAATAGCTTGGGAGAGTGGGCATCCCTGTCTGGTGCCGTTGCGTAAAAGAAAGGGATCTGACAGAGTTCCATTGATTCCAACCCTCACGGACGGACAACGGTATAGTGCAAGAATTTTGGATGTAAAAAGCGGGCCTAGACCGATACGTGCCAAGGTGGATGAATGAGATTCCCAGGAGATCCTGTCAAAGGCTTTTTCAACGTCGAGCGACAGGACCATCAAGGGGATCCCGTGGGTACGGGCATAGCGCCCCTTCGAAAAGCCACACCCCACTCCACCTAACTATGTAAGGGCTCTGGAAGAAAGCTAAATTAGAGTTTTGCCGTCACCCAGCTTCTCTGGACTGTTGGATGGTCTATTCAGCATCCAGGAGAGCTGGGAGATACCGTCAAACTGTACCCCAATAGGTAGGTATCTGGGTGCCCTATTTGAACCCTGTAGCCAGGTAGTAGCCTCCTGTAGCCAGGTTAATGCCCCCTTCTAGCCAGGTTGCTGCCCACTTCTAGCCAGGTAGCTGTCCCCAATAGCCAGGCAGTGCCCCCAATAGCCAGGTAGTGTCCCTTACAGCCAGGTAGTTCCCCCAATAGCCAGGTAGTGCCTCCATTAGCCAGATAGTGCCTCTATTAGCCAGGTAGTGCTCCCAATAGCCAGGTAGTGCCCCAATATCCAGGTAGATGCTCCTTACAGCCAGGTGGTTCCCACAATAGCCAGGTAGTGCCCCTTACAGCCAGGTAGTTCCCCCAATAGCCAGGTAGTCTGTCCATTAGCCAGGTAGTTCCCCCAATAGCCAGGTAGTCTGTCCATTAGCCAGGTAGTGCTCCCAATAGCTAGTAGTGCCCCCAATAGCCAGGTAGTGCCCCCAATAGCCAGGTAGTTCCCCCAATAGACAGGTAGATGCCCCCAATAGCCAGGTAGATGCCCCCAATAGGCAGGCAGTTCCCCTATAGCTAATAACAATAAAATAATAAAATCTACTGCACACCCCTCCCCTCACAGGCACTCAGTCACTGCACACACACACCAATCCTCCTCCCCTGCCCACTGCAATACACACACTACTCCCCTCACAAGCGCCCAGTCAATGCAAACACACACCAATCCCCCCCCCCCCCACATCCCCTCTCCTCACAGGCAATCAGACACTCTCCTCCTCACACACAAATATACTCACCTGTCCAGCTGGCATCCTAGTTTTTCACATGTTGCTCGGGGAAAGGGGACGCAGCTTTGCAGCTCCTGCTAAGCCCTGCCCCCTTCCCCACAGTGCTCTCACAGCTTTCTCTGAAGCCTCAAAGTCGTGGTCTACCCCTCACAGCCATCAGTACCTCTATACTGAGTCCTGGCCCTTAAAGGGGTGGTGTCGCTACAATGATTCGGTTTTAATTAAAAGATCTTTAAAAAACAAGCAGCTTTGCAATATTGTTCTTTTACAATTGTCCTACTGATGTTGTTGAGTTATCCCTCGTAGTAGGAGTGCATCAGCTCCTCAAATCTCTATAGCAGCTGTCCTGTTAATTTTTATCTCACTGGCTGTCAGTGCTGGTGACTCATCAATACAGGACAGAGCAAAGAGCCCCTCCCGCACAGTATGCTTCTGTAGGGAAGGGAGGGGGAGGGCTCTGGCTTCTGTGTCTGTATGGATTAACCCTGTGTGTGCCTGCTCCCTCCTGCTCTCTACACTGATTGGGGAGAGCAGAGGTGAGGTGATCTGTGGTCAGTAGGATGTGACAGCAGTGAAATGTGTTACTACAATCATGATGTGTCTGTGGAGCTTTGACTATATCAATAGAACAGATCGGGGGGCATGTGAACGCTTCATATCCCTCTCTGCTCTGCTTTATTAGTGACACATTGTGATTATAGTAACTCACTTCACAGCTGCCCTGTATCTGTTCTGACAGGGTTTTTTTTGTTGTTGCTTGAAATGTCCTTGGGATTTGTATGCAAAAGCAGGGGGTATAGGAACACTTGCATCCCCCCTGCTCTGCTATTAGCATACACAGCTTCGCAGACCTCTCCACACTCATAGATCCGCCCCCTCCCTGCTGTCTCCTGCCTCTGTGGAGAGGAGCAGCAAGAGCCACAGCACAGTGCAGTTGATTCAGAAAGTGAGCAGCAGATCTAGGCAGGCACCCACAGGGTTACCCCGGGCAGCACCCCCCCCCCCCCCTTTTATAGAAGTTACTGCAGTTGGAGGATGAGAGCAGTCTGTTTTGGAGGGAGAGGGGGGGAGGGGGAGGAGAAGAAGCAGCAAGAAGCACGCCCTGAATTTCAAAAATCCTTTGTGCCAGACACATTGAAGTAGGCTGAAAGCCTGTAGTGAGACAACTCCTTTAATTAATACTTAACCTTGCAATTCTAGCCATCTGCTCTTCATTTGATGGGTCAGTTGGAGTCTTGGTTACCATAGATGTCTACACTCACCGGCCACTTTATTAGGTACACTGTCCAACTGCTCGTTAACACTTAATTTCTAATCAGCCAATCACATGGCGGCAACTCAGTGCATTTTGGCATGTAGACATGGTCAAGACAATCTCCTGCAGTTCAAAACCAAACATCAGTTTTGGGGAAGAAAGGTGATTTTTTAGTGCCTTTGAACGTGGCATGGTTGTTGGTGCCAGAAAGGGCTTTGGTCTGAGTATTTCAGAAACTGCTGATCTCCTGGGATTTTCACGCACAACCATCTCTAGGGTTTACAGAGAATGGTCCGAAAAAGAAAAAACATCCAGTGAGGGGCCGGCGGGTGGGCGGGAAGGCCTTGTTGTTGCCAGAGGTCAAAGGAGAATGGGCAGACAGGGTTGAGCTGATAGAAAGGCAAAAGTGACTCAAATAGCCACCCGTTTTCAACAAGGTAGGCAGAAGAGCATCTCTGAACGCACAGTACGGCGAACTTTGAGGCAGATGGGCTCAGCAGCAGAGAAGACCCACACCGGTGCCACTCCTTTCAGCTAAGAACAGGAAACTGAGGCTCCAATTTGCCCAAGGGTCATCGAAATTTGGGCGTAGAAAATTGGAAAAAACGTTTGCCTGGTCTGATGAGTCTCGATTTTTTGCTGCGACATTCGGATGGTAGGGTCAGGAAATTTTGGCGTCAACAACATGAAGCATGGATCCATCCTGCCTTGTATTTAACGGTTCAGGCTGGTGGTGGTGGTGTCATGGTGTGGGGAATATTTTCTTGGCACTCTTTGGGCCCCTTGGTAACAATTGAGCATCGTTGCAACACCTTGTGGAATCTATGCCACGAAGAATTGAGGCAGTTCTGAAGGCAAAAGGGGGTCCAACCCGTTACTAGCATGGTGACCTAATAAAGTGGCCGGTGAGTGTAGGTGTCAATGTTTTACAACTTTTATGCAATAAAAATAGTTCTTATGTCGCTATGTCCTGAATTCCAGAGTTTTTTCCATTCTGTCCCAGCAGCTATATCTGGTTTTGTTTCATGAGGGACAAGATGGAGTTTTCTTTGGTATTATTTTGAGGTATATGGGATTTACTGTTCTTATTTTTTGGGTCCAACAATAAAGAATTATTAATTCAAGCAAAATTACAACAAAGTGACCGACAAGTTCCCTTCCTGACCTCAGGAGAGCTCAAATCAGATAACATCTTCTTCAGTGGAAAAATTTTCCTCGTGACGGTCCT
>JAODAL010015002.1:0-85424 GCA_025379985.1 Phyllomedusa bahiana
CCTTTGCAGGCTGGAATTCCAAGGGGGGAAACTTCGCATATCAAGTTGTTGGGGGGGCCTTCTCCGCTGCAACTCGAGGGGTGTTCCTGGTTTTGTACAAAATGGATAAGTGCATGCCTTTCCCGGGCCATTTTGAATGTTCTGAAGATCATGGAAGATTCAGGAACCTTTTAAAAACCAATTGAACCGTGCGCCATCAGGGCGCAGGGACCACCCCTCCCCGGTCGCGGGACACCATTTTTCCTCCTTGTCCGTCCCCATGGTTCCGTTTTGCATTTGGCGTGGAAAAAACCCCAACATCGTTTTGCGCTGACGCGGAGCATTCCCCCCCTGTTGACTTCGTTCGCCGAGGAAGCCGGTGTAAAACTGCGTGACCCCGGGGTTGCCTAACCATGTGGTATGATGGAGCAGTACTTGTGGGGGGGGCTGAGGGGTGGGGGGAGGAGGGGTGGACTTTGGGCGCGGGGCCCGCAGTTTGAAAACGTGGGGAGAAAGCGGCGTTCCTGTCCAAGTTGTTGTGTCCCTGGGCCGGAAGCACATTCCCCCATGGGCCGAAAAGGAAGTACGGGCCCCTTGACCGTAGTTACAGCCCCAACGTCCGCCTGCCGTGCCCTTGGGAAAAACAAACCCCGATAAGCTCAAGGACGGCCCCCCTTCTGTTCTACATATTTATAAAAAAAGGGGTTTACTGCTTTTTTTTTAAAAGAAATTAGGCTTGGAACTCTCCATCTCAGCTGCAACCCTTATTTCTCTGAATGGGCAGATCCACCTTTTGGAAAAAGGGGGACTGCATACCAACAACTTGGACGGGGCCCGGGCACTGCTGACCTTGGGAGGGTTTGGGACGTACTGTTGTCTTTTTGCAATCCTCGCGAACACTGGGCCCCATGAGTAGCGGGAGCAGGGCATCTGGCCCGGGAGATGAGTAAAAGGGAAAACGCCCCCTTCTGCAAGGGGGGGGCCCTTGAGGCTGCAATGCATCTGCCACTGGGCGCTGCTGCTGTTGCTGGGGGCGGCAGGATGGACCACCACATCTGACCCATTTCTCCCAGGCCACCGGTGGGGACCTGCATGTGTTGACGCAGGGCGGTTGGGGCCCAAAATTAGTCCTGGCCCCCTTCACTTTCTGCTTACAGATTTTACATAACCCCTATTCGGGGTCCTCCGGGTCTTAGCAAAGAACTGCACACCGCCCGGATCGATTTTCCCCCCAAGCCCGCACTGAGTGGGCACGCCGCCCCTGCCTCGTGAGCCCTTTTGCCGCTATTTCTTGGACCTGCGAACGGGCTTTTTACCCCCTGGCCCCTTGGCTCCCCACCCACATGCTGCTACCTGCTGACCACGGCCCCCACGACCCCCCTTTTTGGCTGGCCGCTGCCTGAGCGCAAACTGACGCCCTCTTTCCCCGACGATGATGAAGCCCTTGCCTCACCCGGCCCCAAGTCCGTTTGGCACTATCATCTATTTGTGTTCATCGTCACTGCTTTCCTCACCCGGTCTTTAGCAAGGGCTGACCCGTACAACAGACCCAGCCACTCTCAACATCTATCTTGCCCCCACTGCAAGACAGGGGATTTTGGCCCCCTTTCTTTGCTGCCAAGTAGCTGCTGACTGCCCTCCTCAAATTGTTCTTCCTCGCTATATAGTGGCGCTGAGCCCAGACCACATAGTAGATCTCTGGCTGAGGGAACCGGAGGGACAGAGGCGGGTTGAGGACAGGTGAGGGCCACTGACCCGCTCCCGGGCCATGCCAACTAAGGGTTGTGTCTGACGTTCCCACCGACTCTTGGCTGGGGTTGTCAGATGTCATCTGGGAGGAAGTGGATGACCTAGTCAACCAATCAAGAACCCTTGGGTTGCTAGTCAGTACACGGCCCCTAGATGACAGCGGCAGTTGTGGCCTCACCGAGTGACCCCTGCTGCGACGTCCCCTTGCTGTGCTGCGACCTGGGCCTGGAATGTTTGTGCCTCTGCCACTCGCAGGTGAAGAGCCTGCCACCTCTCTGTCTGACATACTGTTTGTTCTAAAATGTACAGACACTGTTTGATGAAGATATCTGTATATGATAAATACACACCCTGTATTTGACGCCAAATGAACCCAGTAACAAGCTTGGTAACCCTTGGATATAAATTGCGCTCCACAAATGGGCAGGAAAAAATTGACTTGTATGTGCCGTGTAAAAACTCTGTGTGTTTTAGTGATTATAAAAGCACAAACAGGCTTAATTAACCTTCGTATATGAATTATGCTACAGAATTTCTTCTGTGGCGGTGAAAAACAAAGTTTCTTTTACTGAGTGCAACTGCAGAAACAATGCTTAATTAACCCCTGGATGTAAATTGCGCAAAAGAATTGAGCAACCACAAACTACTAGCTTTGTAGCGTGTTACAATTGCGTGTTTTCTACACCACACAACAAGAGATAAAATTGTAATTAACCTTTGCTTGTGAATTAGGCTACAGGAAAAATATATATATTTTGGCGGTGAAAATAACGGTTTCTTGGAGTCACCACAGCTGAAAAACAATGCTTAATTAACCCTGGATGTAAATTGCCGCCAAAGAATGAGCCACCACAAACTACTAGCTTTGTAGCGTGTTACAATGCCGTGTTTTTTTACGCAACACAAAAAGAGAAAAAATTGTAATTAAACTTCGCTTGTGAATTAGGCTACAGGAAAAATGTATATTTTTTTTGGCGTTGAAAATGACGGTTTCTTGGGATCCCCACAGCTGAAAAAACAACGCTTAAATAAACCCCTGGATGTAAATTGCGCCAAAAGAATTGAGCCACCACAACTAGTAGCTTTGTAGTCTCTCATATAAAAAGAACGCTGCTCACCATAATGTGGAATCCTTTGCACCTGCTTTTTTGCCTGACTGAAATTCACAGCAGTGATCCGCACGGTTCACAGGTTCCCAGTATCTGCTAGACAAATACTTCAGCAAAAAGAAGATTAAGAACCAGCGATTCTTCTGTGTTTAAAAATTTTATGCCTTTATTTCCATCCGTGGATGTAGGGGGTACAGGGGATCGCCCAAACCCGCGTTTCGGGCATTCACAAATTGCCCTTGTTCACGGTAATGCTTACATTTTCTTGTTTCATCTTAAATAGCTAAAAGGGGCGGTATTTCACATTACGAAGTCATTTCCCTTCAAATAAAAAATAACAGAGCTAAAAGCTACACTGTGGTATTACATTGAAATAATTACATTTATTATATAAAATGTGATGATGTTATCAAAGAGAATATGAATCAGAGTACATTAGTAAATATAAGCTAAATCGTTCCTATAGCTCATTCCCGAAGGGAACCGTTTTTTAAATTCATTATCCAGGCAGCTTCGCGCAGACGCACATTGTGCTGCCAGTCACTTCATTTACGGGGCATTCTACCTTTTCTATTCCAAAACCAACGAAAATCTGTAAATTTTTTTCATGGCATGCTACGAAATGTTTGGTGACCCCTGAGTAAGTGCTTTTCCCTTTCTTTATATTGGTTATAATGTTCTGCAATGCGTATTTTTCCTTTTCGGATTGTGCTTCCTACATAGAGAATATTTACAGGCTATGCATTGAACTACATAAATAAGGTGATTTGTGTCACAATTTATAAATCTTTTATTTTGTTTGTTTTGTTTTTGTTTTGGATCCCATAAAAATTTTCCTTTTTTAATGCTCAGTTTGATACATTGCATCTTTTTTTGTTGCATGGGAAGAAGCCTTTAAATTCATCCAAGTTTCGTTTGTTTCTTATCTGTAAATTTGCTTCTCATCACCTCATCTGCTATGGTTTTGCTCTTTTAGCTACCATATGGACCCCCTCATCTATAATATTTGCCAGTATGAGATCTTCTCTTAATATATTTAAGTTTTATAAAATATCTTTGTAAATATCATTAAATTCCTGGCTATATTTTGTTGAGAAAACAATTCCTTTCTTTTTGTCTTTGGGGTCTTTTTTTTTTTTTCCTTCAACAGGTTTTCCTGTGTCTTCCCTTGCATTTTCTTTTTTGGCTTCCTGCATTATCTTATTTGTATAACCTCTTTTTTTCCAGTCTACTGTCTATGATTTGTATCTGTTTGTATACTCTGTTTTTTCCGTGCATGTTTCTCCGTGCTCTAATGTATTCCCCCAGTGGTATTGCATAACTTTGTGGTGTATGGGTGACAACGTCTGCGCGTAATATAGTGTTACCACTGGTGGGTTTTTCGGTTTTAATGTGGTCATGATTTTAGTGTCTTTTACTATCAATTCCACATCTAAGAAGGAAATCCTTTCCTCCTGTACTGTGTGGGTAAACCTTAAGTTGGCAGTATTGTGATTGACATAAGAAATAAAGTCCGGTATGGACGCCACATCGCGATTTCCATTTTAGGAAAAATAATCTGTATAAAGGGAATTAAAATTGTTCATCCTGGATGTGTGGATTTTCCCTTTTTGGCAACAATTTCTTTGAGTTTGACAATGTATTTAAACTGCAGACGCGTGGTGTCCCTATGGGGGCCACAGCATCTCCATCTTTAGCTAACCTGGTGATGGTGTGGTGGGAGCACTATACCATTACATGTTGCAAAACCCTTTTTGGATTGTGTGGTCTGGTATGGGCGCTACATCGACGACCTCCTCATAGTATGGGTCGCGATGCGGCGTCTATACCGGACTTTATTTCTTATGTCAATCACAATACTGCCAACTTAAGGTTTACCCACACAGTACAGGAGGAAAGGATTTCCTTCTTAGATGTGGAATTGATAGTAAAAGACACTAAAATCATGACCACATTATACCGAAAACCCACCAGTGGTAACACTATATTACGCGCAGACAGTTGTCACCCAATACACACAAAGTAATGCAATACCACTGGGGGAATACAGTAGGCACGGAGAGCATGCACGGAAAAAGCAGAGTATTACAAACAGATACAAATCATAGACAGTAGACTGGAAAAAATATGTTATACAAATAAGATAATGCAGGGAAACCAAAAAGAAAATGCAAGGGAAACACAGGAAAACCTGTTGAAGGAAAAAACAAAAAACACAAGACAAAAAAGAAAGGAAAATTTTTTTCTCAACAAATATAGCCAGGAATTTAATGATATTAAAAAGATATTTTATAAAAATTAAATATACTAAGAGAAGATCCCATACTGGCAAATATTATAGATGAGGGGGTCCAATGGTAGCTAAAAGGAGCAAAACCATAGCAGATGAGGTGATGAGAAGCAAATTTACAGATAAGAAACAAACAGAAACTTGGAGGAATTTAAAAGGCTTCTTCCCATGCAACAAAAAAAATGCAATGTATGCAAACTGAGCATTAAAAAGGAAAGTTTTATGGGACCAAACAAAAACAAAACATACAAAATAAAAGAAATTTTTTAAATTGTGACACAAAATCACCTTATTTATGTAGTACAATGCATAGCCTGTAATATTCTCTATGTAGGAAGCACAATCCGAAAAGGAAAAATACGCATTGCAGAACATATAACCAATAAAAAAGAAAGGAAAAGCACTTACTCAGGGGGCACCAAACATTTGTAGAATGCCATGAAAATTCATTTACAGATTTTCGTTGGTATGGAATAGAAAAGGTAGAATGCCCCGTAAATGGAAGTGACTGGCAGCACAATGTGCGTCTGCGCGAAGCTGCCTGGATATATGAATTAGAAACACGGTTCCCTTCGGGAATGAGCCATAGGAACGATTTAGCTTATATTTACTAATGTATTCTGATTCATATTCTCTTTTATAACATCATCACATTGTATATAATAAATGTAATTATTTCAATGTAATACCACAGTGTAGCTTTTAGCTCTGTTATTTTTATTTTAAGGGGAAATGACTTCGTAATGTGAGTACCGCCCCTTTTAGCTATTTAAGACGAAACAGAAAATGTAAGCATTACCGTGAACAAGGGCAATATGTGAATGCCCGAAACGTGTTGGTCAATCCCCTGTACCCCCTACATCCACGGATGGAAATAAAGGCATACATTTTTAAACACAGAAGAATCGCTGGTTCTAATCTTCTTTTTGCTGTAGTAGCTTTGTAGCGTGTTACAATGGCGTATTTTTTACGCTACACAACAAGAGATAAAATTGTAATTAACCTTCGCTTGTTAATTATGCTACAGGAAAAATTTATATATTTTGGCGTTGAAAATGACGGTTTCTTGGGATCACCACAGCTGAATAACAACGCTTAATTAACCCCTGGATGTAAATTGCGCCAAAGAATTGAGCAGCCAAGAATGAAGTGGTATTTGTATTGTAAAAACGCTGTTTCTTTAAATGAATACAACAGGAACTGGCTTAGATCCCCCTTGGATATTCAATGTGTTGTGAGCAGATAGGATTTAAATGTATATGCAGCTGCAATGGACGCACACTGGATTTCAGATCCAATACCCAAAAAAATCAGAAATAGAACGTTAGGAGAAGCAGTCTCTGAGACAAGCTGAGACACCCCACAAAAATCGCTGTATAAAAATCAGTTCTTCAGTAACAATCAGCCGCGGCAGCACCTTCCCTGATCAGTACAGTGAGAGCGGTATGAGCTCCCAGCGTCGCGCCGGGACTTATATAGTGCGGTGACGTCACAGAATCCCGCCGGTCTCTGATTGGCTTCATCTCTGTACATGTCATGCAGGCTATGCCCTTCTTCCTCCCAGAGTGCTTTGCCCCATGTAGCGCCATGTGCTCGCAGCCATTGTATCAATCAAAAGCACACTTCGTTCACCCGGAGTCCTCCATACTTCGACTTCGTTCAGAACCGAAGTTTTCCTGAAATTCTAAACGAATTCCACTTCGTTAGAATCAATTCGCCCATCTCTACTTATATCGTTGGGTCTATTAAGACTGTAGGGACTCTATCGTGAGTCCATCTCTATCGTGAGTCCATATCTAGGAAGTTTGAATCCCGTGAGGAACCCCTGGTCTATTGCGGGTAAGAAACTCGTCGGGATGATTTAATGTTTCGTCATTGAAGGAAACTTTTTGTTAAGAAGGCTTCATTTGTTCCCTTTTGAGACGAAAAGTCCTTCTTTTTTAGGTATCAGTGTAGGGTGAGCTGGAGGGATATTTATTGTTATTTTTTATTCAGGACGTATGGAGGAATCAGATGGTGGATAACTACAAGATGGTCAACTAACCGTGAGTAAGACCATACTTATTTCTATATATCCAATGTTAAATCTATATTAAGGAAAATGTATTGCCTGTGTATCTATATGAGGACAGTGTTTCTTGTCTTGCTATTTGTTTTAGGAGAAAATAAATATATTGATAATATTATTGTGGTGTGTTTTAACTGGTTTAATTAAAACTTATATTTATTAAAAGGGCCTTTTGTCTAGTTCTTACTCTGTGATAGTGGACTCCATATTAACTAACAGACCTGACAGAGTAACCAAGGTTTAGGTTGGAGGGCACCTAGGAAATAGTGACCACAAAATAATAAATTTCCATTTATCCTTCAATAGAGTATTTTTTTCAAGGAACCACAAAAACAATGAATTTCAGGAATGCAAATTTTATTCTGTATAGAGAGACCCTAAACCGCATTGACAGGGACTAGGTGATTAAAAATAAAAGAACAGATAATAAATGGGAGATCTCTAAAAACATCTTAAGTGCCCACTGTGAGAGGTGCATAACTTATGGAAATAAAATGATTAGAGACAGAAAGAAACCAATGCGGATCAACAGAGATGTAAAGGAGGCAATAAATAACAAAAAGAAAGTGTTTAAGGTACTTAAAGAGACGGGCAGTGAAAAGGCACTAAAAAACTATAAGGAAAAAAAATAAAATATGTAAAATAATGATAAAGGCAGCAAAGCCGGAAACAGAAAGGCTGATTGTAAAAGAGAGTAAAGCTAACCCCCAAACATTTTTTTTAACTATATAAATTGTAAAAAGATTAAAACAGAAAATGTTGGCCCTTTGAAAAGTAGTGAGGGAGGTAGAGGGCGATGAGGAGAAAGCAAACCTATTAAACAAATTTTTTCTCCACTGTATTTATTGAGGAAAATGACATTCCGGTTTGTTACGTACACACTCACCAGCACGTCACATGGGGGCCACTGTAATGGACTTGATTTATTTCCACTCAGTTCTATTTGCACTCACCTGTCACTCAGGTGGCAAATCGAGCATAAATCACACCCCAAGACAGCTCCAGCACTCCAAAAAATACTGCGCTGCCACCACCTTCCTCAAAAATCAAAAAGAAAAAGGAAATCAGAGGGGAAGGGTTCTGATTCAAAATTACACTTACCAACGCTTACAAGATTACCTCACTGCTGTCCAGCAGTTACGGGGTTAAAAAAAAACACTTGAGTTATGGGTTCTTACAGCTGTAAAATAACAAGGATGTTGGTAGGGGGGAGGTATGGGGTATCTTGCGGCGGCCGACTATGCCCGCTCATGGTCCATGGGAAGCACCCGCATCCCCAGGTTCCCCTTGTACCAGCAGAGGGGGGTTATGGGATGAACTTGCCATTGCCCGGAGCAACTACCCTCACCTCCTGGTTCCCCTGGTATCCTCAGGTCCTTTTTCGTATTGCGGGGAGAGGTGCGGTGTGGGACCCTGTAGTGATGGGCTGGTGCACTGACATCAATAACAGCAGACGACACAAGTATTCCGGGGAACTTCAGGATTTACTCACGGTATGTTTCTTGTGGAGATTACATAGTTATGAAGCAAGGCACATGTCACTTGAACACATTTTAGATCCTCTTTCTCTAGACACTTGACGACTCTCTCGTCGTCTTTCTGGTTTCGACCCAGTCCAGCTGTGCAAGGTGCTGGCACTGGCGCTGACCCCCATCCCAGCCCAGCTGTGCAAGGTGCTGGCGGCTGGTGACACAGGACACACTTTGTCCACTCAATGGGTCCCTTGACTTTTCCGGCAGTCCCCCAAACTGCCCACCTGTAATTCTGGGTTGTCTGACTCTCTCCAGCGTTCACTCTGTCTGGATCTCCACTTTCTCTGTGTCAGTGCCTGCTCAATCTCAGGTATAGCAATGAGTCAGGCTGCTCTCTTCTGCCTTGGCCTGCCCTGTCTATTGGCGTCTGTATAGACAGGGGTCCCCTTAACTTACTGCTTTCAACTAGAACTATATACACCAAACTTATACTCCTAACTACTAAGGGGCTGACAGCCTCCCTCCTATAACTGTCTGCCTGACCTCCAGTCCCACCCCCTTCAGCTCTCCTGATTAGCTGCTCGCCCTAACAGTCCCAACTGTCACTCAGACTAACTGTCAAGTGTAAACTCTAAGGCTATGTTCACACGGCTTATTTTGGGACGGATTTCAGCCTGTAATTCGTGCCGTACTGCGCAAATTACGGCTGAAATCCATCCCAGTCATTACGGTAATCCACAGTTCTCATAGAGAACTATGGATTCCGTCACCTCTCCCCGCTCGCGAAATACGTGACATGTCAATTATTCACGCCGGTATACGCGCCAGAACAATGAATGTCTATTGTGCCCCCGCTGCCGAGCACACAGTGTAATTGTGGGCGAAATCCGTCCCGCAATTATGCCGTGAATAAGCCGTGTGAACATAGCCTAACTGTCAACATCCCAACACAAGTATAACCCCTTACACAGCAACAAGGACTAAGTTTATTAATTTTTTATTTAATATGCAAAAGGTGAAGTGCTTACATAAAAATTACAATGACAATGAAAAATGACGTACATGCAACAGTTATGAAATAAAAGGGAGAAAACAGAAAATCCCTAACACTCACAATGGTAGGTTTTCAGATCCTGGGGCATGGAAGAAATGGAACACAGCTCAATCAGAAATTGAACCCCAAACTAAGTACAATGATTTGAGCCTGATCATATGCCTTATAGACCACTCAGTCATCTCAGGTTTCCAAACCTTCCATCAGCTAATTATGATAATTAGCTTGTCCCTAATTGGCTAGAGATATTATAAACTGGGTGGACACGTCATCCTTAAAGGGGTTGTATCATTACATTAAATGGTCTTCAGAATAAGAGGACAGTGAAAACAAGCAACTTTGCAATTGGATGTCATTTGCAAAGCTGTCTTGTTTTCACTGTCTCCCTTATCTTCGTTTTCTGTAAACACTGTTCCCCAGTGCCAGTCGGATTCCACCTCCTTTCATTTCATTGGCTGACGGCTCTACTAATTTACATTCTATCTGGTCCCCGGTCGTATTCACAGGAGCGTGCATTCCGGTCTCTCTCACTCAGAATTAGGAGCCGGAAACATTTCACTCTGCACAGCCAGGAGCTGCACAGTAACACTGCAGCTGCTTCTACAATCAGAAAACAGCAGAATTGTGCCTGGTGCCTAATGCTTCTGTGTGTAAACATAGAAAGGAAACAGATCTGTGCTGCTCTGGATGAGTTCATAGAAGACTGGATTCAACTGTAACACACCTCCAGCTGTGAGAGGAGAAGAAATCAGTGCTCTGAGTTCATAGAAGATGGTCTAGTCTGAATGCAGGGCTTTGGTATGTAAACAAACAGCTCTTACAAAATAAGACTGCATAGGGAGAGGAACGACACAGTGACATGTGGAGTGAAATGCAGACAGAGAGGAGGGGGAAGAGCAGGGCTCTGCTATCCCCTCCCACTGATCTCAAACAAACACACTGACTCGGGAGCGAGAATGAACAGTGAAAGGGGGGATGATGTCATCCCTCTTCAGTTAAGAAACACCCAGCTGGGAGGGGAAAAAACGCCTCTGGATTTGAGGAACTGAGAAAATGAATCTACAATAAAACAGCCAAATTGATGAAGCTATACATTCCCTTTAATGAGGATTGTTACTCACTTTGCCCACTAGATGGCATTCACAGGCTGTTCTTCAGCTTGGACAGGTCAGTTGAACCCTGCCCTTCTTATGACCAGTTTTTATGGCCAGGACAGGTCAAAAGGCCCATATGGCCTGGCTTTTCTTGCTATATCCTATTGGTTTTGGCTTTCCATCATATACTAGTGAAGCTTGTACATATAGGATGGCCATAAAATGCAATAAAAAGGGCTGCTTAGCAGGAACAGCACTGGGTTATGTAAACAGGGGGTGATATACTATCTTGTCAGGAAGGATTAGTAGCTTTAAAGGGTTGCAGGACATTCCACAAACAGGGTCTTGTAGCTGAGATATATATACAGAAGGTAACAATAGTGCAGGATATACTCTACATAACATACAGTTCTATGACAGCTACAAACAGTCCTTATGATCAGATCGTAGCTGCCCTTCCCATTTTCCTCACACTCCCCCCCTTTATGATGAGGCATGGGAGATGGACCCACCGGTCCTTTTCACAGACTCATCTACAGGGCAGTGGTGTAGGTGTGGTCTCCTGCCTCTTCAGTCAGTTATTCCTCTTTTTTTTTTTTTTTTCTCATTAACTTTGTTTAATGGCCTCAAATTTTGGTGACAGATTTTGTTACCACTTAAAAATTCCTTTTTTTTTTTTTTTTTTAAACACTAATAACTTAAACTGCCATAAACAAAATGGTCCACAGACATTCCTTTCCTTCTGAAGGTTTTACGATGCATTGTTATCATTAACCAGTCTTTTACTACTAAACTTAAATGGCCAATTGAAACAAACAGTTCTGAGACCGTTCTTCCACCACTGATTAAGAGTGGGGTGGCAGGTATTAGGGATAATATTCATTTAGCCTTCTGAGCTTTCTGGGCAGACTTGGTGACCTTGCCAGCTCCAGCAGCCTTCTTGTCCACTGCTTTGATGACACCCACCGCAACTGTCTGTCTCATATCACGAACAGCAAAGCGACCCAAAGGTGGATAGTCTGAGAAGCTCTCAACACACATGGGCTTGCCAGGAACCATATCAACAATGGCAGCATCACCAGACTTCAAGAATTTAGGGCCATCTTCCAGCTTTTTACCAGAACGGCGATCAATCTTTTCCTTCAGCTCAGCAAACTTGCAAGCAATGTGAGCCGTGTGGCAATCCAACACAGGTGCTTACCCCGCACTGAGCTGGCCGGGGGGGTGCAGGATGATAACCTGTGCGGTGAATCCAGCAGCTTCAAGAGGGGGGTTGTTCTTGCTGTCACCAGCAACGTTACCACGACGGATGTCCTTGACGAAAACGTTCTTTACGTTGAAACCAACGTTGTCACCAGGCATACCATGCCATGCCTGGTTTCAGGACACCAGTTTTTACACGGCCAACGGGAACTGTGCCAATACCACCAATTTTGTAGACATCCTGAAGTGGCAGACGAAGGGGCTTGTCAGTGGGGCGGCTTGGTGGCAGAATGCAGTCAAGAGCTTCAAGCAGGGTAGTTCGCTGCCTTTTCCTTCTTTGCGGGTGATGCTCCATCCCTTGAACCAGGGCATGTTAGCACTGGGCTCAAGCATGTTGTCACTGTTCCAACCAGAAATGGGCACAAATGCTACTGTGTCTGTGTTGTAGCTAATCTTCTTGATGTAGGTGCTGACTTCCTTTACAATTTCTTCGTATCTCTTCTGGCTGTATGGTGGTTCAGTGGAATCCATCTTGTTGACACCAACGATGAGCTGCTTCACACCCAGGGTGTAGGCCAGGAGAGCATGCTCACGGGTCTGTCCGTTCTTGGAGATACCAGCCTCAAACTCATCCAGGCCAGCAGCAACGATTAAGACAGCGCAGTCAGCCTGAGAAGTACAAGTGATCATGTTCTTGATGAAGTCTCTGTGTCCTGGGGCATCAATGATAGTCACATAGTACTTGCTGGTCTCAAATTTCCACAAGGAGATATCAATGGTGATACCACGTTCACGCTCAGCTTTCAGTTTATCCAAGACCCAGGCATACTTGAAGGAGCCCTTTCCCATCTCAGCAGCCTCCTTCTCAAATTTTTCAATGGTTCTTTTGTCGATGCCACCGCATTTATAGATCAGATGGCCAGTAGTGGTGGACTTGCCCGAATCTACGTGTCCAATGACGACAATGTTGATATGAGTCTTTTCCTTTCCCATTTTGAGAGTTTAGATGTTTGGCGATGGACACCTTGTAAATTCGCCGCAGACCCGGTGAGGAAGAGCTCCCCTTTCTACATCTGGACTATCAGATAGTAGGTGTTGGAGGGAATCAACTGGACGGTGAATATTACACCTTGGATGTGTGGGGACCTCACCCCTAGGACTGGGGTCTATAGACTTACACACTTCAGGCCCCAGAGAATAACCTTGGCAGATAGGTTGGGACCCAACAGCTCGGAAGATACCATCACACTCTACAGTGTGTGCAGAATTATTAGGCAAGTTATATTTGAGAGGATTCTTTTTATTATTGAACAACAACTATGTTCTCAATCAACCCAAAAGACTCATAAATATCACAGCTTAATATTTTTGGAAGTTGGAGTGTTTTTTTTTTTTAGATTTGGCTATCTTAGGAGGATATCTGTTTGTGCAGGTAACTATTACTGTGCAGAATTATTAGGCAACTTAATAAAAGCCAAATATATACCCATCTCACTTGTTTATTTTCACCAGGTAAACCAATATAACAGACAATTTAGAAATAAACATTTCTGACATTACAAAAGAAAACCAAAACCAAATCAGTGACCAATATCGCCACCTTTCTTTACGATGACACTCAAAAGCCTTCCATCCATAGACTCTGTCAGTTGCTTGATCTGTTTATAATCAACATGGCGTGCAGCAACCACCACAGCCTCCCAGACACTGTTCAGAGAGGTGGACTGGTTTCCCTCCCTGTAGATCTCACATTTTATGAGGGACCACAGGTTCTCTATGGGATTCAGATCAGGTGAACAAGGGGGCCATGTAATTTATTTTTCTTCTTTTAGCCATGCTGTGGAGTATTTGGATGCATGTGATGGAGCATTGTCCTGCATGAAAATCATGTTTTTCTTGAACGATACCGACTTCTTCCTGTACCACTGCTTGAAGAAGGTGTCTTCCAGAAACTGGCAGCAGGTCTGGGAGTTGAGCTTCACTCCATCCTCAACCCGAAAAGGTCCAACAAGTTCATCTTTGATGATACCAGCCCATACCAGTACCCCACCTCCACCTTGCTGGCGTCTGAGTCGGAGTGGAGCTCTCTGCCATTTATTGATCCAGCCTCGGGCACATTCATCTGGCCCATCAAGAGTCACTCTCATTTCATCAGTCCATAAAACCTTAGAAAAATCAGTCTTAAGATATTTCTTGGTGTTTTATCTTAGTTTCTTGTTCAAAGGTGGTCGTTTTTCAGCCTTCATTACCTTGGCCATGTCCCTGAGTATCGCACACCTTGTGCTTTTTGATACTCCAGTAATGTTGCAGCTCTGACATATGGCAAAACTGGTGGCTAATGGCATCTTGGCAGCTTCACGCTTGATTTTCCTCAATTCATGGGCAATTATTTTGCGCCTTTTTTTTTCAACATGCTTCTTTCGACCCTGTTGGCTATTTGCCATGAAACGCTTGATTGTTCGCTGATCACGCTTCAAAAGTTTGGCAATTTCAAGACTGCTGCATCCCTCTGCAAGACATCTCACAATTCTTGCATTTTCAGAATCCAACAAATCTCTCTTCTGACCCATTTTGCCAAAGGAAAGGAAGTTGCCTAATAATTAAGCACGCCTTATATAGGGTGTTGATGTCATTAGACCACGCCCCTCCTCATTACAGAGATGCACATCACCTGATTTACCTAATTGGTAGTTGGCTTTCAAGCCTATACAGCTTGGAGAAGGACAACATTTATAAAAAGGATGATGTGATCAAAATACTCTTTTGCCTAATAATTCTGCACACAGTGTATAGGTTGGATAAATCCACTGGGTGGGTAGCATCGGACATAACTGGTTTGGATACATCTCTATTGTCTTCAACAGCCTGCCTGCATAGCCCCCGGAGTCTGCCTGCATAGTCCCCGCACCCTGCCTTTATACCCTCCAGCCTGCCTGCATAGCCCCCCAGCCTACCTATATACCCCCCCCCCAAGCCTGCCTACATAGTCCCCCTAAAGCCTGCCTATATAGCTCTGTCTGCCTGCCTGAATAGCCCTATAGCCCCCGTGAAGCCTGTCTGCCTATATAGCCCCTATAGCCCCATAAAGCTTGCCTACCTATATAGGCCCGAAGCCTGCCTGTCTACTTATATGAGGCCCCTTTAGCTACCTAAACCCTACCTATATGGCCCCTATAGCCCACCTCACCCCTGTCTACCTGTATGGCTCCCTATACCTACCTAAACCCTGCCTGCCTATATGGGGACTCCTATAGCCTATCTAAACCTTGCCTGCCTAAATGGACCCCATATAGCCAGAGGGGGCAGGTGCTGTAAAAGTCAGGATTCTAAGATATTTGTGTCTAAATCTGCAGGGACAAGTGGTCGGGAGATGTCATCATGATGGCGGACTGGACCGGATGCAGAACAAAGGGGAAAGTCAACGACTCGTCAGAGAGACGTCACCTGTGAGTCACAAGATGTAACTGCACTTTAATCACATAATCTGTGCACACTGGTATCCACCACTATATGGTCACTGTATGGGGGTAATATACAGTCTGCAGAGACTGTGTACACTGGTGTCTACTACTATTTGGTCACTGTATGGCGGTGCTACACAGTCTGCCGAGCCTGTGTACACTGGTGTCTACCACTATATGGTCACTGTATGGGTAATAAACAGTCTGCAGAGCCTGTGTACACTGGTGGCTACACTATGGTCACTGTATGGAGGTAGTATATAGTCTGTAGAGTCTGTGTACTCTCGTGCCTACAACTATATGGTCACTATATAGATGTAATACATAGTCTTCAGAGCCTGTGTGCACTGTTACATACCACTACATGGTCACTTTATGGAGGTAATATACAGTCTACAGAGCCTGTGTACACTAGTATATACCACTATATGGTCACTATATGGCGGTACTATTGGTCTTTGTGTACTGATCAGTAAGAGTGTAGGGGTATTATTCAGTCACTTTGTGGTCAGGTTCTGGAGGTATAATCAGGTTCCTATGTAATAGTGTTATTGGTAATGTTAGTCTTGGCATAGTGGATTTGTTTGGTAGCAGCATGATGGTGAGATGTATGGTGAGGTATTTGCCCCTTGTATTATCTACATTATCTAACAGCATGTCCTGGTAAATGTTCCTGGTAAGGGAGGTGGGCGAGGGGGGAGGGGAGAGTAGGAGGCCCCATCCAAAAGTTTGCTTTGGGGTCCTGGCTTCTCTAGTTACGCCCCTGGATGCAATGTATCTAGATTTTCTAAAGCATTTGGTACTGTGCCACATAAAAGGTTGAAAAAAGACAATAAAGAATAAATTCTATCCTAGACGGCATACTGAGATAAAAATTAACTTTTATTTAAGGATTCTTTAAAAAACGTATTATTTCTAATTATATACGAACCGCTCGCACTAGCCTCCTATACATAAGGGCAATCACTCTGAATATATCTATGCATAAAGGAAAGGTATAAAGGCTGGGAATAAATTCCAAAAGGAATTACAAAGGGTTCTAACCCTATAAAGCCCTACAGAGGCTGTCAATTCCCTAGCCTAATTACGGGAAAATACGTCCTGATAAGGACGATCCCGTCAGGAACCTACCCCTACAAACATACGCCCTATAATGCCCTAGCATGTCAAAGCATTATACAGTTGAAATAAACATCTTACTTCAAACAAAAAGTCCCAACATGTTTCGGTGTTTTTTTCTTTTCAGTTAGGCCCAGGCACACTTCAAGGGGACAAAGATTGGTAGGCAGTAGTAGATAGTATTCAAGGATGGTGACAGGACTAGAGCATATGGCTCACGGTGTCCGGATACAGCTATGGTATGGCACACCATGCTTCTCAGCTCAAGTCCAGGGGCATTTCTTCCCCTCCCAGCTGGGCGTTTCTTAACCGAAGGGATGACATCATCCCCCCTACACTGTTCATGCTGGCTCCGTGTGTTCCCCCCCCCCCCCCTCCACATGTCACTGTGTCTCTCCCTAAGAGCTGTTTACATACCACAGGCTTGCATTCATGTTACAATTGAATCCAGTCTTATATAAACTCCTCCAGAGCTGTACAGAGTGAAATGCTCTCGGCCCCTAATGCTCCTTCTATGTTTAGGAACAGTCGCACAATTGTGCCGTTTTCTGGTTGTAGAAGCCCTGCAGTGTAATTCTGTTTCTTCTGGCTGTGCAGAGTGAAAATGTGCCAGTCCCTTACTTTGAGTGAGAGGCAGGAATGCAAGCTCCGTGAATACAGCCGACCGGAGGGGGGTGGGGGCGAACAGAATGTAAATGAGCTCTCAGCAAGTGAAATGCAAGGAGGAGGGATCCGACCAGGACTGGAGGTCAGTGTAAACAGAGACAGAAGATAAGGGATCCTGTGATAACACAGCTTTGCTAATGACATCCAATTGCAAAGTTGCTTGTATTCACTGTCCCCTTATTCTGAAGACCATTCAATGAAATTATATAACCACTTTAAATATGGATTGCACAGTAGAATATCAATCTTTGCAGATGATACTGAGCTCTGTGAAGTAATCAACACAATAGGATGTTTTATTACAAAGGGATCTGGATAAGTTGGATGCCTGGGCAGAGAAGTGGCAGATGAGGTTTAACACAGATAAATGCAAGGTAAGGCACATGGGGAGGAAAAATCCATTACATGATTACTTGGGAAAACGTGACATAAAGAAGGACTTGGGAATCCTAGTGGACAGTAAACTTAATTGCATCAGTCAGTGTCAGACAAGGCAAACCGGATCATGGGGCATGGATGCACGTGATGAGAACATCATTCTAATATTATACAAGTCACTGGTCAGACCACACATGGAGTATTGTGCACAGTTTTGGGCACCAGTTCACAGGAAAGACATCATAGAGCTTGAACAGGTTCAATGGCGTGTAACAAAAATAATAAAAGGACTGGGTGGACTGCAATACCCAGAAAGATTAGCAATATTAGGGTTATTTAGTTTAGGGAAAAGACAGCTTCAGGGGACACAAATATGTATAAATATATTAAAGGTCAATATAGAGATCTCTCTCAAGATCTACTAATACTCAAGACTGTATTGAGAAGAAGGGGGCATCCTCTATGCCAAGAGGAAAGAATATTTCTACATAAACATAGAAAGGTATTCTTTACTGTAAGAGCAATGAGACTGTGGAACTCTCTGCCAGAGGAAATTGTCATGATGACTAGGATTCTGGAGACGGTCACTGAGCCAGGGATTTATTCAGATTGCAAGATTGGAGTCGGAAAGAAATTTTTTCCCTAAAATGAGGATCAACACTTTAGCACAATAGGCTGAACTGGATAGACATCTGTCTTTTTTCGCCCTTACAAACTATGGAACTATGAATTACTAGAAATCAAGCTGGCACTAGAGGAATAGCGCCATTTTCTTGAGGAAGCACAACATCCGATGATCATCTACACAGAGCACAAAAATCTACTGTACTTAAAGTCTACTCAATGCCTCAACCGCCACCAAGCTTGTCAGTCCTTATTATTCTTCCTCTTCATTTTCTCCCTGCACTTCAGGCCTGCCAAGAAAAATACCATGGCCAACGTGTTATCTCGGTCTCCGGAATTTTCCTACCTGTACATCATAGAACCCTAGCAGATTTGAACCGGAGCAGCCATAAGTCTACAGGAGATAACTCTGAGAAAAAACTTTCATTTATCCAACCCAAATGAAGCAAGTCCTGTCCTGGAAGCACTTCTCTAAAGTTGCTGGTTATCCCAGGATTCGCAAATTCTGGACTTTATTTCTGCCTGTCCTGTCTGTGCCTTCAATAAATTCCTCATCACAGTCCTGTTGGGCTTTTGAAATCTTTGCCAGTACCAGGAACCCCTGGATGCTTGTAGCAATGGACTTCATTATGGACCTACCCCTTTCTGCGGGGTGTACTGTAATCTGGGTTACTGTTGGCAGTTTCTGAAAGATGGCACATTTTGTTCCAGTGCATTTTGTTCCAGAGCTGTCTGCTCCCCAATTATCCAGCCTTTACATCCAACATATCTACCGTCTACATGGGCCTCCCTCCCACATTGTGTCTGACCAAGGCATCCAATTTACTTCCCTATTTTGGCAAGGCTTATGTACCCAGAAGCAGGTCAAGGACTTTGCCTCTGCTTACCACCTGCAATCCAAAAGACAAGTGGAACATGTCAACCAGATCGTTAGCTACTACTTACATAGCTTTGTGAATGCCTGCAAGGATGACTGGGTGGATTTACTGCCCTAGGCGAAAATCATCTACAATAACCCTAAATTAATCGTCGGGCTGTTACCCTTCTATGATCTAGGGCCTACACCTGACTTCCTCCTTTTTTCCCCCTCCTCTGATTTCTCACGGGGGCCCCACTAAAAACTTCAGAATCTAGGGGTAGCTTGCCATTTTTTTTTCGGGCCCACTGCTCAGTACAAAATTAAAGCAGACAAGAAAACTCACCCTCCTCCTGTCTTCCATCATGGGGATAACATTTGGCTTTCCGCAAAAAAAAGATTTGGCATAGGGTTCTATGTTTAATGCTTGCCCCTCGGTTTCTAGGCCTTTTTTCTGTGGTTTGTCAGATCAGCCCCCATGTGCTAAAGGTGTCTTCTTGTTCCCACATCGAAAATTGTTTTTTGCTAACCCGGGGAAGAATGCAGCCCCGTCTTGGGAAATTAAATAGACAAATCCCCGGGTCCAAGGGCATACACCCCCGGCCCAAGGGGTTTAATGATGTCAAAATAGGCCCCTATTCTTAATATTATGGAATTCTAATAACGGGGTATGTCCCAAAAGGTTTGGGCGCATAGCAAATGTGGCCAATATTAAAAAGGGGTAAAAAAGTGATCCAGGAAACTATGGGCCAGTACTTAACCTCTGTTGTAGGTAAAATGTTTAAAAGGTTTTTCTCAGAGTGCTATCCTGGAGTATCTCCGAAAAAAAGAAAACGCCATCCAGAGGGGGTTCATGAAGGATGGGCCCGTCAGATAATCTTTTTATTTCAAATAGGAAGTCTTGCTAGACGGACGGGGTGAGGACTGGGTGTCCTATATCTTTTTTTTCTAAAGCTTTTGATACGGTGCCACAAAAAAGGTTGCTAAATAAAATGAGAATGTTTGGGACTGGGGGAAATGTGGGGAAAGGGGAAAGTAACTGGCTCACTATAGAAAACAAAGGGTAGTAATTAACGGACATATTTAGACTGGATCGCTGTTACAGTGGGGCCCACAAGGGTCAGTTTTGGGGCCCAAACCCCTTTTTAATTTTCATTAATGATCTTCACGGAGAATACACGGGTAGAATATCGATTTTGCAGACGATACTGGGCCCCTTGTAAAGAAATAAACACAATAGAGGATAATATTTTTATTACAAAGGATCTGGAAAGTTGGGGGCCTGGGAGGGAAAGGGGCAGATGAGGTTTTTAACACTGATAAATGCAAGGTTATGCCCAGGGGGAAGAGAAACCATTACTGATTACATGTTAAAGGGAAAAAACCCGGGTAAAAGTGACATGGAGAAGGATTGGGAACCCGGGGGGAAGTAAACTTAATTGAGCAGCCAGGTCGGCAGCAGCCCCCAAACAAATAGGTCAGGGGTGCATTAAAAGAGGCATAGATGCACATGATGAAACATTCTTCTCCCATTTACAAGTACGGGTTAAACCCAACCATGGAATATTGTGTACATTTTGGACCATGCACGGGAAAGCATTGTAGAGTTTGAACGGGTACAAAGGCGGGAAACAAAAAAAATAAAAGGGACTGGGTGGACTACAGTCACAAAAGATGGCAAGATTGGGGTTATTTATTTAGAGAAAAAAGGCTTCGGGGGGACATAATAAATATGTTTAAAACATCAAAGGTCAATAAAGGATCTCTCCCAAGATTTTTTTATAACAGGCTGTTTTCTAGAACAAGGGGGGCATCCTTTACGTCTTGAGGAACGAAATTTTAATAAACATAGAAAAAGGGGTTCTTTTTCTGTAAGGCACTGAACGTGGAAATTTGCCAAGGGGCTTGTCATGGTGAATTCAATAAAACCCAGTTCAAAAAGGGTTGGATGCATTTTTGGGGCGTAATAATATAACTGTTATAGTGAAGGATTTTAGGGGGGGTCATTTATAGGGATTTTTCTGATTTCCAGATGGGGTCAGGAAGGAATTTTTCCCAAAATGAGGCAATTGGGTTTACCCCATTTTGGGGGTTTTTTCCTTCCCTGATCAACACCTTAGCACAACAGGCAACTAGATGGGGATTGTCTTTTTTTAGCCTTACAAACTATGAAACTATGTATCACTATGAAAACCACCAAAAAAAACACTTTTTTGGCATTGGGTATTTTGTTTCTTCTATGGTAGCGGTGGTTGCCAGCTACATCTGCTGGCACCTGCCATCAGCCACCCTTTATTATAGATGAGCCAAGCTCATTAGCCCTGTCTATATCTCCATCACGCAGTTTAGACATACAGGTACGTTCAGTTGTATAAAAACGTTGTAGATAAAAATTTAAAAAAACTGTATTACAAAAATATTTAAGTAAAAAAATGTACACTGATAAAATAATAAACTGATGCCTTCCATTGGATTGAGGGGAGATTAGCAATCTTTGCTAAATCACCGCATTTACTGACGTGGTGATAATTTCTTTACAGGATGCACCCATATGTCCGTTTGCAGGGACAGATTCCCAACTAAGACATATGGGTATGTTCAATGTTGGGAAGGGATTAAATATGCACTCTGAAACGCTGTCTGTAACAAACTCACTGCTTTTCATAACCTATTAATTTCAAACTTCCTTAACCTACTAGCTCTCGCAGAAAACTTTTCCCTTGGCCGCTCACAACTTACATACTCTCCCATGAACAGAGATAAGAACTTAGTTTTTTGTTAAACTGTTTATTTATTGAAAACATTTTAAAACCTCCAAATATTAATAAGAAAAAAAACTCAATAGCATTACAGAAATCAGTGTAAACAGTGCCCCGTATGTTTTATATATCTTATAATTGGTATCATATATTCCCATCTCGGAAAAGCCCGCAGAGCCTTGTAGCGGAACCTTTTTACCCAATAAACTAGGGAATGGAGGAAGCCCCCCAAAGGATCCACCTCGGACGGCAAGGGAATTCCCGGGTTCAACACAATGGGAAACCCTCAGGGAAATCACTACTCCATTGAAGGATCCGGTGAGCCGTCCCTCTGACCGGCCCACGTAAGTGGGAATCATAGCACCCCCCTCCTCAAACATCTTAATCTTTTCATCTGATATAACATCCCCTCTGGGGGTACCCCCTGTAACCTCCCGTACAGATGCCCGGGGGGCACTTCGCCCACTTTTAAATATGGCTCCTCATAGAGTTTTTTTCATTAACCCCAAAAAAAGCGGATCATCACGATCAAGCGAGGGAACAATGAACATCAAAACACATATAACACGGGAAGGGAACAGACGTTAACAAGAAAAAAAAACCCAATGGGGTGGGGGAAAATCCCCACTTTAAAAGAATAAAGTGAATACGAAGTTTAGAGGGTTTCGAGGGGATATGAGGGCCCTGAACCGCGGGGGAAATAGGCCCCAGATGTCCCAAAATAGTTTTTAAATATCTCCCCGGATTTTTAAAGTAAGGCCTTTCAGGTTTTCCCCACCCTACGTACCTCCTGTTTTCTATGGACATAGGTCCAGCCGGGAAGGGGGGAAAAACCCCAAGCCCTTTCCTTTTTTCCTTGAGACCCAGACATTTAGCCCCCTAAAAAAGTAAAAAGGATCAGTTGCCTAGTCTTCTTTCCCAAATCTGGGGTAGGGGGGGGCGAGCAAAAAAATTTAGGATTAAGGGGAAGACAAACACCCAAATCTCCCCCTTATAAAGATCGGACAGAGTCCCAAAAGGGCACCTGATATGCCCACAGTCCCAGAAAATGTGGAAGAGGTCAGCACCTCCTATTCGACATCTCCAGCAATGATCTGAGACCGTTGGGTTGAATTTGTGAATTAATGACGGGGTGTGTTTTACCAAAAAAAAACAGAATTTTATTTTTGGATTTTAAAAACCCCAGTATGCATGTGGGAGGCCCCTGACACCCCTCCAGGTTTCCCACAACCCCCCTCCCAGTAAGTGGTGTCCCCGGGAAAACCAAATTCCATTTTTCCATAAAAGTTGTGATTGGGGAAAAATTCTCAGGATTTTTGGGTCAAGGGGTTTATCTGGTAGTTTACGAGTTTGGACCTCTAGTAGAGAGAATATTTCTACAAAGAGTCTCAAACCTGGTAGGGGCGGACACCCTATTTTTTCCCAGATAGTTTTCCCAAAAAGGAAATGACCAACCCTCCCAAGTAAGAGAAAAAAAGCAAAGGGTCGGGAAATCCCAAAGAAATACCTTAAGGGCCTCAAAGGACATCAATTTCCCTGTCCGGGGTTCCTAAAAGCCCGAAAATCGAAAAAAAACCGTTTTTTGGGAACCAAACTTGTAGCAACCCTGTCAAACTTTTCCGGAGTTGTGGTTGGAATAAAAAACCCCCCGAGGCCCTGGTGATCCCTTCCCCCACATAGCCCAAAATGGAAAAGAGCAAGTATGAAAAAATTCCGTAGGAGTGCCATGGGCCCTAGAAGGGACCTATTTTTTTTTTTAAAAAAAAACCGGCTTTTTTTTAATTTTAAAACCCATAATAGCGATTTTTTGGGTTTGGAGGGGGGCCACCCATATTTTTTTCTATCTCACCCCAAAACCAAAAGTGCCCAAAAAAAGAGGACCAACCAATGATTCTTCTCAGTTGGGAAGCCCAAAAATACTTAAGTAGATCAGGGATCCCAAGTTCCCCCCTTAGTTTGGGCGATAAGACAACCCCTTTTCGGTTCTCTAAAACCTCTTTGACCCCTAAATGAATTTAAGAAATTGCCCCCTTGGAGGGTTTTTAGTTCCCCAAAAAGGGGTTTACCGGGAAATGGGCAATCCCTTAAAAAAAATACAGAAATTTTGGGGGAAATTTTAGGGTCATCTTAAACCCCCGTCATCCTCCCAAAACCCAAGAGAATGGTAATCTCTCCCAAAACCCGGGTTTCACCCAAGCTTCAAAGCCCCGGAGAAAAATTTTAAAGGATATTTTATGGCTTAAAAAAACCCGAGGAGTAAACCCCAAAAAATTTTAACCCCAAAAATACTTCAATGACTCCTTCTTCCAATTGTATTTAAAATTCATTCAAAGGCCCTCGATTGAGATCCCGGAAAATTAACGGGGAGGGCTTCCGTTTTTTTAAGGTATTGCCCTTTTGAAACCAGATACCCTTTCCCAAAACCCCTCAAATAGAAAAGTGAAAAATTGGGCGGGGAGCCCTTGGGGGGGCAGTCAAGGGGAGCATAGGGTCGTAAAGAAAATAGAGGGGTTTTAAAAACCCTTTCTTTGTGGGAAACATAAACCTCTAATATAAAGGGTTTTAGGCGGGATGGCGACCCCCAAAGGGGTTCAAATGGACATTCCCAAATAAAACCGGGGAGGAAGGGGACATCCCTGTAAAGTTCCCTTTCTTGATCGGGAAAAGGGGCGGGGGACGAGCCATGGGGGAGTGGAAAAAATGGTCCCCCAAAAGGGGGTAGAAAAAAGGGCCCTCCCACGGCTGTCAAAAAAGGGCCCCCCATGGAGGCCAAAAGCCCCCAAACCCTGCTGACAGAAAGGCCCCCCATTTGAAAAGGGGTAAAACGCTTCCTTTGTGTCCAGACTCAAAAATAGTGCATCCTGGCCCTTTCTGCCGACGACTTCAAAAAGGCCCGAGTTCCCCCCTTTTTGGGGTTTTTTCCCCCCCCCCCCCCCGGGTTACCAACCACAAAACCCATCTGGTCTGCGTGTAATAACTGAGGTAACCACGGAGCTAGTCGATTTGCCAGGATTTTGGCAAAGATTTTCAGGTCAGTGTTCAGAAAGGGCTAAAGGGGCGGGTAAATTTTACGGAAACCCCAAATCTCCCTTCTTTTCCATAAAAATTAAACAATAAACCCCCCTTTTCTAAAAAATTTTCCCCCCCCCCCCCCAAAAACCCCAAAAATTTAAATTTTTTTACCCCCCCCGCCCCCCCCACCCCCCCCCCAAAAAAAAAAAAGCCACCCTCAGCGGGGAAAAGAAAATTTTTATAATACAAATAGGGGTAAACCCATCAGGCCAGGGGTTTTTTTCCATTAGGGGTCCTTCAAAACTCCCTTTAATCTCCTCAGCAGTCAGTTGGGGGGATTTTTGCCTCCTCTAGAGCCGTAGGGGTAAGGCGAGGGAGATGGCCAAAACCCCAGGGAAACGGTTTTTAGCGCCTCTCTCCTAGTTTGCGGGTGGGGGTGGATCCCGGGAGGGAGTACAGGGCCCCGAGAAATAAAAACCGTTTAAAAAACCCGGGGGTATTGTATCAGGATCGTATAAACATGTTTTCCCAAGGGAATCTCTAAAACACGTGCCCCGGGGACCCATTTTCTGCTTCGTTTTTCAAAATTTTCCCCTTGGGGAGTAATTTTGGGGGTTTAAATTTCCCCCAATTTTGTAATATTTTTACTTGGAAAACATTAATTGTTTTTTCGTTTCATCTAGAGCCCCAAATTTTTTAAACCGATGTCGGGTAGCCACAATGCCCCTAACTAGAATTATTGGGTTGGAAAGCCCGCTTTGCTTCAACGCCCCTAGTTGTGTTGTTTTGGGCCCCCCCCTGGGAATTCCTATTTCCCCCTTAAATAGGGTACTCAGGGAAAAAAGCCATCTACCTCTCAAAAAGCTTTTGTGCCTCCCAGAGCACCCCCACCGAGGGCCCCGCTGTTTTTAATTTTTAGAAAAGTAAACTGAGAGACACTTCTCAGCCGCCTCCCTCAGTTCCTTTGGAAAGCTTTCAATAAGGTTTTGTTCAATCTCCAAATGACCCTCTACGGGGTTCCCGAGAAATTTCCCCCCCCTCAGATGGGGCCCAAAAAAAAAGGGGGATGGTCTGACCAAAATTTAATTGACCCACCTCAAATCCCCCACTTTTTTCAAAAATAGGTATGTTACCAAAAAAGTAATCAATACGTGGGTGTGTCCCGTGAGGAGGGGAGAAGAAGGAGTAGGCCCTGTCCCTCGGATGTTGGACTCTCCAGAGGTCGAATAGACTATAAGTACGTATTAATTTACGGAAGGCCCTGGGAAGCCCCACCCAAGAACGCGAGGAGGAAGTAAACCCCCCCTTTGGGGACGATTTTAAAAGGGAAAACAAAGAAGGAAAAATTGAAGTCCCCTCCCACTAAACATTACAAGGGAAAAGTCCCGGGGACTTTAAACAGAACCCGCCCTTTTGAAAACCAAAATTTTTGGGGGCTATTAGGACATACAAAATTTTAAAAGGATATAGAGAAAACCCCCGGGGCCCTCCTTGTAGAATCACATAGGGCCATTTTTATCCCAAATTTAACGGGCGAACCCGTAGTGGACAGTTGCGGGGATAAAAATTGGCCCACCCTTTCTTTCTTTTTCACTTGAATACAATATTTAAACCCGTGAGAAGGAGTGCTCCACAAACGAAAAGTTGCCCTCCTGGTTAAAGTGCGTCCCTGAAGAATTCATGTCCGCCCCTTTAGCTCAGTGCCCCAGGAGACGCCTCCCCTTTAAAATCGAGTTTAAACCCCCTTTTAAAATTGAGTGATATGGAGCTTAACCAAATTTTTTTTAAAGGGAAACAACCCCCCTAAAGCTTTTTTGCAAGACATCCCCCGGGCTCCTAAGAAAAGCCCCTGGCCCAAACCCATGTATTCTTTTGACATAATACCCATAGGGGTAAACCCACAAAAGACACATAAGGATGGGGGAGACAAACATCACATTAAAAAAACCCCATCAAAATTAAAAGAAAATTTTAAAAAAGAACGCCTCAAAAAAAGGGCCAACCCCCCCTTTTTGAAAAACCCGGATCAAAAGTGAAACCGGGGGAGGAAAAAAGGGAAAAATTGTGGGAGTGGCCCCGGTAAGTGCCTTTCCCCTACCGGGGAACACTGAGTACGAGTAACCTCAATTTTGGAAGGCCGTCAGCCGACGCCAAGTGGACCCCCCAGCGAGAGCGGCCCGCCAAGAATATTGGATATAACAAATTAATTTTTTATCAGAAGAGAGGGAGTGTAGGGGGTTTTGGGGGAAGGGGAGGGAAGAGAGGAGGCAGGGCAGAGAAGAAAAAAAAATTAAAGAGGAGAGGAGAGAAGAGGAGAGGGAAGAGGAAAGTACAAGTAGATTTTTACAGTATCATTTGTTGGCTAGTAAAAATGAAAGCAAGTTTCGTATGGAAACATAGAAAAGACACCCTGGGAAAGGTGTAAGTGTCCCAGTGGGTTCCTAAACAGACAAGTCCAGGAGGGTAGAGAGTAGTGTAAGTCAGCCCATGTCCTTTGAGGAGCGGGCTACTGCAGAAGACTTAGGAGGGGAAGAGTGCCCTTTCCCCCCTGTTCTTTGGGCCCATTTCCAGAGGGGGGCCGGGGCCGGGGTTTGGGGAAATTCCCAAAATTTTCCCCAAACTGGGAAATTTTGCTTTTTCAATGCCCAGGTCAGAGCAGAAAGTAGGAAGGTCCGAAAACACCCTTTAAACACTGTAGAAACTTCCCCTTCCTTTTTTTTCCCCATAAGTGGAAAAAGGGGGAAACCCAACCCCATAAAGGGAAATTTTTTGCTCTTTTAAGGACATAAGGGAGGGGCCTCCCGACATGCCGCTTTTTTTAAATTTTAATACAAATAAATCCGGGTACAGTTAGATTGCTGCCCCCTCATAAGTCAGCTCCCTCCGAGATCTTGCTTTGGCCATAATTTTTTCTTTAACAGTGAAATCATGGACGTAGCAGACTACATCTCTGGGTTTGGTTTTTTTCGCATTTTAGGTTTTTTTGGGCCCCCAAGATTTTCCCGTCTAGTTGGGGGGGGGGGGGGGGGGGGAAAGGGGGGTCAGGGTCCTCCCCAAAGGGGGTCATTAAAAATAAAAATTTAAAATAGCTGGCATTTCCTCCCGGTCCTTTGGTTCTGGAATGCCTTTTATCCGAATGTTATTTCTCCTTCCCCCTTTTTATCTTAATCCTCGATGTGGCGGGAGGTCTCCCTTAGGGCCCTTTCCCTTGGTTTTTTGAAATGTAAGCCCGCAGTTTTTGATATTTATCTTTTTAGTTCCGTCTGGGCCTCCCTTTCCCGGGTATCTACTCTGTCTGCCAAAAGTGAACAAGGTTCCCTTTGGATCAGGCCCAAATTTTTTTTTACATGCTGCCCCCCCACCCCACTGCCATTGGGTTTAAAAAATTTTCCTTTGGGCGGAATGCCTTGGAAAATACGCTTTTTCCCGTCAATTTCCCCAGTCGGGGCTGTGAAGGGCCCCCCTCCTCCTCTTCATGACTCTGTCTCTTCGCATGGGCCAAGGATCCTCTACCCGGCCCCAAATGCCGGGTTAGGAGGTAGAGCAAAAAAACCCCCGCCTCCCTTTTAAGGGGACAGGTTGAGGTAAAGCTTTAGACTGTGTCCCTGTCTGTAAGCTTTTTCGTGGCCCGTGTGTTTCTGTGGTTTTTGGCTGGTTTATTTTTGAAGGTTCCCTTCCCCTTTTAAACCAGGCAATGGTGCCGCAAAGGGGTTAATAAATGAGGAAGTCCAGGTGGCTCTACTCAGGGCCAGATGTAAAAAAAAAAATTATTTTAAGGGAAAAGGGGGGGGCTTTGGTACAGGAGGCCAGTTGCTCCCTGGGGAGTTCCAAAGATTTTTCAACCCAAGTGGGTCCCCCCCGCCGGGGCGTCCAGACCCCCTGGACAAATTTAAAAAGGGCGCCCGAGCCCCCGGAGCGGGATGATCCCTTACCACGAGGCAGGGAAGGGCCGGTGCCCGGGTATTGTACAAAGGAAAACCCCCCCGTGAGCAAGGGACCAAACGCAGATACCAGAAATTTCCCCGGTGTTCCACGGGGATCGGAAGGGGGGCCCGGGGGGCCCCGGGGAAACCGCGGCATACTTCCCCGGAAAGTGCAAACCAGGGGGGGGAAAGAAACCCGGGGACGGCGGGGAAGGCCCCCAAAACCCGCCCAAGACCGCCGGGTTTGCTCTCCCGGGGCTTCTGAGTGAGCGCGGGTGCTAACCTCCGGCGCCCCGGTAGGCCCCCCATCTGGATGCCGCTCACAAGGGCCTGCCTCATCTTCTAAGGAAGCTACTTCGCTCCCGGTTCAGCTCCGGCGCCTGGGATTCCGTCTGGTAGGTCCTGAGCTGATCAGGAATTTGGGTTTCTTTTTAAAGAATTGTAGCCCGGGTTGACCGGGGGTCAAAAGTTTTTGCCGTGATATTCTCGGCCCGGGAGGCGGGCCCCCAGGGATTAGGCCCGCCCTCTTTTTGGGCACCAGCGGACACACCACCCAAGAACTTAGAAATTGAGCAGAGCTAAAAGAACAGATAAACTAACCTGAGCATTTTGATCATAAACTAATCTCTGTTCCTATCAGCAATTCTCAGCCTTCACTGGGCACACGTGTCTGTAACACCCACAGAAATCTCTACACCAAAAACAGCAACTCATAGCCACTCTACAGTCCTCACTGTCCTTCATCTTCTTCATTTCATGTTTCAACCTGACTGATAAACACTATAATGAAATGCTCACAACCATTCTAGACATAATTACACCACAAACATCATGCCTTCAGACACAGTTGGCAGCAGACTTAGCACACGCCTCTAACTCACTTTCTTCAGCTATGTTCCAGGTGTGCTGAACATTTGTACAAAAAAAATCAAAGCTATATACAGACATTCTCCATTACAAATTTATGCGTGGAAATTCCTACACTGCCCTTCACCAAACAAGAATACTTCACCTTTCTGATCTAAACTTTATGTAACCCAAAACTATTTTTTGATACTTTCCACTACTTCCTAAGGGATCAAACTCAGACACCAGTCACTAACCTTTGTGCTGAAGACCTGGCCACTTCTCTCTGACCCCTCGCAAACTCCCTTTAGTTTGCTTTCAGAACTTGCCCAGCAACAGAAGAAGTGGTATTCAGGCTTCTTGTCTGCTTGCCCCATTAGCAGTTCTAATGACCCCATTCCCTTCCACCTTTTTCAGTCCATCATTTCAGCTGTCATTTCTCACCTAACTGCAATCTTTAACCTTTCTCTTCTGGGATATTTCCAACTTCTTTCAAACACACCATCATAATCCCTTTACTAAGAAAGCCCACTCTAGACCCATCTTGCGCTGCTAACTGGAGACCAGTTTCTAACCTGACCTTCATCTTCTAACCTACTCTTGGAACACATAGTCTGCTGTCGCCTAATTTACTATCTCTCTGTTAACTCACTTCTTAACACCTTACAATCAGGTTTCCGCACTCTAGACTACACAGAAACTACTCTAGCTAAAGTTCCAAATGACCTCCTGACGCTCAAGGCTGAATCCCCACTGCATCAGACAAAAAGCGATCGAAAGTCGACCGGATTTTTGTCCGATAAAATCCTAAAACTGGTATTGCTATACCGTTGAGACATAGCCTAAAGCTCAGTGCAATTACTCAATGTTGCTTCTTCTGGATCTCTCTGCAAACACTTTAGATTGCCAATTTCGCCTAAACATGTTCAGCTCCATTGGCCTTAAGGATGCTGCTCCCCACCAGGTTTCTTCTAAAAGCGTCCTTTGGTTCAATTTTCAAGCTCCTTCTTTTCCTTCCTGTTTAGTTCCTTTGGATTGGTTTTCAACTATCCCTCTTTTGCCCAAACAAGCCCTAATTACAATTTATTAGAAAAATTCGCTTTTATTTCCTCCAAGCAAGGAACTGATAATCACACTTTTATGACTCACTCCTTTATTTAAAAAAACCCCCCCCCCCCCCCACCTTTACTAAAACAACTTTTTGTTTTCCAACTTACTAGAACTAAAAAGCCATGGCGGAAAATTCATTTGCCTTGAAAACAAAAATCATTTAATTTTTTTTTTGGCCTACATTTCAGGCTTTTTTTTTTTTTTTTTTTTTTTTTTTTTTTTTTTTTTTTTTTTTTTTTTTTTTTTTTTTTTTTTTTTTTTTTTTTTTTTCAAACAGAATATAAAAAAAAAATTTTTTGTGAAGAATCAACAACAAGTGGGACAAATTGTGAAGTGGAACGAAATTTATTGGATATTGTAAACTTTTGTAAGAAATAAAAAAACTGAAAAGTGGGGCGGCATATTATTCGGCCACTTTACTTTCAGTGCCCGAATTCCACTCCAGAAGTTCAATGAGGATCTCTGAATGATCCAATGTTATCCTAAATGACTGATGATGATAAATATAATCCTCTGAATAAATATATAACCAGACTTCTAAGAGCTCGGAGAATGGATTTGCCCTAAGAACGCTGCTTACCATATCTATGGACTTACCGCTTGATACTCCAGCCTTGGAGATCTAAAACCGCTAAAAATCGTTTCATATGCTTATACATTTTTAATGTGTGTTTTGGCTTTAAGAAGATGCCTTAATAAATATTTGTAGAAGATTTGATTACCTTATATATTGGAGTGTTTGTTGCTATAACTTGGATAAATATAATCCACCTGCATGTAATCAAGTATCATAATAATGCACCTCCGTATATCTTTATGTTTGAAGCCTGAAATGTGGCAAAAGGTTGAAAAGTTCCAGGGGGCAGAATACTTTCGCAAGGCACTGTATTTCTGCTTTAGTGTGGCACTGCTATAACTCCTAGATTGCAAGCCTGCTTTTTTGAGGTTATACTATACCAGCGGTGGCGAACCTATGGCACGCGTGCCCGAGGTGGCACGCAGGGCCACCTCTGCTGCCATGCATGCCAGGCTGGCCACCGCTGCCTTTCTACACTGTGACCCGGACACCGCGCCGGCAGGGCTCGGCGTCCGGGTCACAGAGTCGGACCTGGGGCCTCTGGCAGCCCCAGGTCTAACAGAATGCGAGTCGGGCCCCGCTGTGAACCCTCAGCGTTGAGGGTGCGCGCGGGCCCATGCGCTCTGCTGGCAGCGACGCGATGTAATTAGCTCATCACGCCGCTGCCTGTCCTCGGGCACACAGCCCCGTCATAGGCTGTGCACCCGAGGAGCTGACGGAGGACGGCCCGCCGGAGGAGAGAAGATAAGAGGAGCGCGCGCGGCTGGACGGAGGTAAGTAAATTAGTGTTCTTATTTTATTTGTGTAATATATATATACAAGCTGGGGGAGCGTGCAGGCTATATACAGGCTGGGGAAGAGCTGGCTATATACAGGCTGGGGAAGAGCTGGCTATATACAGGCTGGGGGAGAGGGGGAGAGCTGGCTATATACAGGCTGGAGGAGCTGGCTATATACAGGCTGGATGAGCTGGCTATATACAGGCTGGGGGAGAGCTGTTATATACAGGCTGGCGGAGACCTGTTATATACAGACTGGTGGCGAGGGCTGGCTATATACAGACTGGGGGGAGAGATGCTATATACAGGCTGGTTGAGCCCTGCTATATACAGACTGGGGGGGAGAGATGATATATACAGGCTGGTTGAGCCCGGATATATACAGACTGGGGGGGGAGAGATGCTATATACAGGCTGGGGTAGCTGGCTTTACTGGCTGTGGGGGGGAGAGCTATCTAGCTGTATATGGTGGTGGGGAGCGCTATCTATTGTATACTGGCTGGTGGGGAGAGCAAATCTATCTGTATTAGGCTGGTGGGGGAGAGCTATCTATCTGTATACTGGTGGTGGGGAGAGCTATCTGTCTGTATATTGGCTGATGGGGAGAGCTGTCTTTTTGTATATGGTGATGGGGAAGAGTATATATCTGTATACTGGCTGATGGGGGGAGGGAGCTTCTATCTGTATCTGGCTGAGGGGGAGTGCTATCTATTGTAATACTGGTGACGGGGAGGGGCTCTATTCTGTATACTGGCTGGGGGGGAGTTTATCTGTATACTGGCTGGTGGGGGAGCTATCTATCTGTATATGGCTGGTGGGGGGCAGCTATCTATCTGTATTACTGGCTGGTGGGGGGAGCTATCTATCTGTTTTACTGGTGGTGGGGGGAGCTATTTATCTTTTATACTGGCGGGGTGGGGGAGTTCTATCTGGTATTTGGCTGGTGGGGGGAGCTATCTATCTGTATACTGGCTGGTGGGGGAGCTATTTTTGTATACTGGCTGGTGGGGGGACCCTATCTACTGTTTTACTGGCTGGGGGGGAGCTATCTATCTGTATACTGGCTGCGGGGGAGAGCTATCTATACTTGTAAACTGTCTACGGGCGGTGGAGAGCTATCTATCTGTATATGGCTGTGGGAGAGCTATCTATCTGTAAAACTGGGGCTTGGGGGGGAGAGTGATCTATCTGTATACTGGCTGGTGGGGAGAGCTATCTATCTGTATACTGGCTGGTGGGGAGAGCTATTTATCTGTATACTGGCTGGTGGGGGAGTTATCTGGATACTGGTGGTGGGGAGAGCTATCTATCTGTATACTGGCTGGTGGGGAGGCTTTCTTTCTGTATACGGGGCTGGGGGGGAGAGCTAATCTATCTGTATATGGCTGGTGGGAAGAGCTATCTATCTGTATACTGGCTGGTGGGGGGAGAGAGCTATCTGTATATGGCTGGTGGGGAAGAGCTATCTATTGATACTGGCGGGTGGGGGAGAGCTATCAAATCTGTTACTGGCTGGTGGGGAGAGCTATCTATCGGGTTTAGGCTGGTGGGGGACCCGAAAGGGGGGAGCTATCTATTTTGTTACTGGCTGGTGGGGTGAGCTTCTATCTGTTACTGGCTGGGTGGGGGTACTTAATATCGGGGGGATTTTGACTGGCTGGTGGGGAGAGTACTATCTTATCGGGTTTACTGGCTGGTGGGGAGAGCTATCTATATTTATTACTGGCTGGTGGGGAGAGCTTTTTATCTGTATAAGGGGTGGTGGGGAGAGCTATTTTATCGGGTTATATTTGGGCGGTGGGGGGAGGGGCTATCTATCTGTATACTGCCTGTGGGGACCTATTCTTTATACCTATCTGCCTAAAGGGGGACCTATATCTATATACCTGCCTAATTGAGGGGACCTTTTATACACCCACCTAACTTAGGGGGCTTATATAATTATAAGTAAGGAGTTGCTGGAAAAGTGGGGTTCTATTATTTGTGTCTAAATCTGCAGGGATGGTGTTGGTCGGGAAAGAAATCAGCATGAAAGTTTGAACCGGATGGAGAAGAAACCGGAATGTGAACGACTTACTGGAGAAACGTCACATGTGAGTCACTAAATGTGCCTGAAATGTAATCTCTTATATGTGTGCAAAGTGTAATGGTTTATATTCAGTAATGGTGTGTCGATATTATTCAGTCACTATGTGGTGACGAGATGTGTCGGTATTATTCAGTCCCTTTGTGGTGGTGATACTTAGCGGTATTATTCAGTCACTATGTGGTGGTGGGGGTGGGGGTATTATTCAGTCACTATGTGGGGGTGGTGGTGGTGTTGTGGTATTATTCAGTCACATTGGTGGTGGTGGTGGGGTCGTTGGTATTATTCAGTCCAGTTGGTGGGGGTGGTGGTGTTGTGGTTTTTATTCAGTCACTATGTGGTGGTGGTGGTGGGGTTGTATTTTTTTTCAGACTATTGTGGGTGGTGGTGGTGGTGGTGTTGTTGTATTATTCAGTCACTTTGTGGTGGTGGTGTTGTGGTATTATTCAGTCACTATGTGGTGGTGGTGGTGGTGTTGTGGTATTATTCAGTCACTATGTGGTGGTGGTGGTGTTGTGGTATTATTCAGTCACTATGTGGTGGTGGTGGTGTTGTGGTATTATTCAGTCACTATGTGGTGGTGGTGGTGGTGGTGTTGTGGTATCATTCAGTCACTATGTCCAAGTAGTAAAGAATGTAAGCGGCACTCACCAATCTTCTTCTTTGTAAAGAAAAAGCGCTAGTCAGTGCACGAAACAGCCGTAGGCTGAGGTGGATGTGCTTTTTTCCCATGTAACGTGAGTGTTTACAATAAATCTTTACAAGAAGAGATTGGTGAGTGCCGCTTACATTCTTTACTACTTGGATAATCATTGGGACTTTTCTATTTGAAGCTGAGCACCACTGAAATTGGAATTAAATGCTGGGTTGTTTTATGAGACACTAATATCATATGGAGTGAATTATGGGGTGTCGGGCCCCCTGAATTACCTTGAGTCTTGTTTCGTCACTATGTGGTGGTGGTGGTGGTGTTGTGGTATTAAATTTAGTCCAACTTTTTAATTTGTATGTGGTGGTGATATGTGGTCGTGGTGTTGTGGTATTTTTTCAGTCAACTGTCTGCTGAGCACCTTTTGTACACTATCTACCACCCATTTTGGTAAATGTGTAGTGGGAAAGCGGGTGTCACATCCCTCGTATTAAATTTTTGTGCGATTCTGCTTCCCAATGTTACTTCCCTGCTTCGCGCCGACATCGGCGGCACTTTGCGGTACCTAAGGTATTTTTCGGTCGCATTTTCGGCACTCGGTCCCAAAAAGGTTCGCCATCACTGTACTATACTCATATCTATATATAACCCCTTTTCTGCTCTTGTCATCTGTATTTCAAGAATCTACACTTTTCTGACAGTTGAAACAAGAAAAACTCTTACTTTTGCCTACCTTCTCGTCTTAACTATTTTAACTTCTTGCTTATATATCTCCTGTCTCCAAATTGTCCTGAATGCAGCAGCCAGGTTCATCTTTCTTTCAAGCCACCATACTAATGCCTGTAATGGAAGAACCAACAGGTTTTAAGATCGGATTTTAAACCCGACCGGAAAAAATCCATGCTGTGTAAGCTACAGCACGGATTTTCTCTTGCTGCCTGTGGGGCACTGGTTACAGTCCGATTTTCAGAGGATTCTAAGTACTGAATCTGCCCAAAATCCGACCAAAAACCAGTGCTGTGTAGACATAGTCTTACTGCACTGCTAGTTGCCCAATTACTACAGAATACAGTTTAACCTCTTAAAGAGAACCTGTCAGTTTATGCCCCCTTGGCTGAGGACAGAAGAGGGTAGTGTCAGACATGCTGTTTCCAGCGCTGTGTCCTTTATTCTGTAAGATGCTGTAGTTTTAGAGTATTTAGTGCTCAAATCTGCAGTTTTCAGCCAGAAGAGTCATTCGAAGAGTCATTCAAAGAGTCATTTTTTTTCAAACTCCGCCCACCTGGGGCTAGCCTTTGGTGGGCGGGGCTAACACTTACTCATGAATAAGATTTGAGGGGTAAAGTCTCTAAAAATACAGCATCTTACAGAATAAGGGACACAGCGCTGGAAACAGCATGTCTGTCACTAGCTTGTGCTGTCCTCAGCAAGGGGGGCATAACCCATGTGCAGGGCCGTTCCTAGGGGCGGGCTGGGGGGGCGATTGCCCGGGGCGCCGGGGCCCCGCTCCCCGGCGGGGGGCGCCGCGCCCGCCCGCCCATCGGCACGGCCCTGACTCTGCTCGACTGTTTTATAACAGTCGCGCAGAGCCAGCTGTTGCAGGGAGGAGGCGGGACGGATCGTTCCCGTCCGCCTCCTCCCCTGTACGTATCGGCGCTCACTGAGCGCCAATACATACTCAGCGTCGCAAGGGGCGCACAGCTTTCACTGCGCCCCCTGTGACGCTCGATCTCCTCGGCTGGCAGCTCTGCCGCCGAGGAGATACCTGGGAGCTGCGTGCAGCGTAAGCAGCGTGATGACGTCACGCTGGTTACACCGCTCAGCAGCTCCACCTCAGCAGCTCCACGCTGAGCAGCTCGGACCGGGACGCGGGGGACCCAGGTGAGTTCTATTTTGTTATTTTATAATTATACATTACTTACAAGGGGGGACATCCTGGCTACAATGGGGACATCACTGGCTACAAGGGGGGCATCACTGGCTACAAGGGGGGGCATCATTGGCTACAAGGGGGGCATCACTGGCTACAGGGGGGCATCATTGGCTACAGGGGGCATCATTGGCTACAATGGGGGCATCACTGGCTACAGGGGGCATCATTGGCTACAAGGGGGGACATCAACACTGGCAACAGGGGGAATCACTGGCTACAAGAGGGGCATCACTGGCTACAGGGGGGCATCACTGGCTACAGGGGCCATGGCTACAGGGGGCATCACTGGCTACAGGGGGCTACTACATGGCTACAGGGGCCTACTACATGGCTACAGGGGCCTACTACATGGCTACCATATGAGGTGCTATAGATGGGGAGTTTGCATAGAGATAGGAATTGGTAGAGAATGATGGTAAAGTGAGGAGTCTAAGATGTTTGTTTTGTAAATTTTACAGTGAAGAGTCGGGTGTAGTCATCATGGCGTCTGGGACAGATGGAAAAGAAGAAGAGAAAGAGAACAACTCTTCAGAGAAGTCTCCTGTGAGTCACTAGATATAACTTTACTGTAAGGAGAAGTTGGTTTTTTTGAGGGCATAGTTTAAATTTACAAATAAATTGCCCTTGGAATTTAATTTTTTTTTGCAGTGTGAACATAAGCTTTTCTGCATTTTTTTTTACACCACTCACATTAAAATAACCTGTTAAATTAATTCTACAGGTTATTAGGATTGTGTAGATATGTAATAGGTATAGGGTTTTTTTTGTGTAATGTATGCAAAATAATTTTTTAAAGATATATTTATTTATATTTTACTTTTTTAATTCCATTAAGGGATAGCTACTGTATTTAACATTTATTTATTTTTACACTTAGTAATGTATTAGCATATTCATGTGTGCTAATACATTACCTTCTGTGTCATACTGACACAGAAAGCAGTCAGGGTAGCACAGTGTGCCCTGACTGCAGTCCTGCTATACAGACAGCCATGGGGATACTTTATCACGTGCAGCTAATACTCTGCAGTTACAGCGTGGGAGGGCGCCATACCGCTTTACCCCTTTGACACCACAGCAAAGATGGCCGCATTGTCCAAATCAATGAGAAACGGTGCCGCGCACCATTCCTCACTTCGATCGGGGTGCCCGTGTCTGAATTATGGGCTCCCGATCTCTTAACATGGCAGATGGAAGCCTTGTGAAGGCTTCCATCGCTGCCATGTTTTTGATTTTGCTACTTCCAGCCCCCGCCATCTTTGTACACCCTAATGCATTGTATTACAATACATTAGGCTGTAAAAAAGATTGCACCCCCTAGTGGTGTAGTACCCTATGGGAACTCCAGGTAAAAAAAAATAACTATTGTAAATGTTTTAAAGTGTAAAAAAAATATTAAAAGTTCAAATCCCCTTCCTTTTGCCATTTTACAAATAAAAAAAATAAAATAAAAAACTTAAATATAATTTGTACCACTGCGGCCGAAAAAGTCCAAAAAAAAAAATATAACATCATTTATCCCGTATGCTGAACACCGTAGGAAAAAAAAAATCTCAACACCTAAATTGCTGGTTTTTGGTCATTTCATGACCAATAAAAATTGGAATAAATTTAATCAAAAGAGTCGCATGTATTCCAAAATTGTAGCAATAAAAAGTACACCTAAGCCCGCAAAAAAGCACTCTCACTCAATTCCGCAGGTGTTAGTACAAAAAAGTTATTGGTCACAGAAAATGGAACCGCCGTGCAAATTTAAAAAATAGAAAGTGTTTGGAACTTTTTTACAGTGCCAAAACATAACAGAAACAGTACAAGTTTGGTATTACCGGATGTGTATCAATCTGTAGAATACAGATAACACATAATTTTTACCAAAGATTGAACGCCGTAAAAACAAAACTTCCACAAACATGGCGCAAGTACAACCTCAATTCCAAAAAAGTTGGGACACTAAACAAATTGTGAATAAAAACTGAATGCAATGATGTGGAGGTGCCAACATATAATATTTTCTTCAGAATAGTACACAAATCACAGATCAAAAGTTTAAACTGAGAGAATGTATCATTTTAATTGAAAAATATGTTGTGTCAAAATTTTATGGTGTCAACAAATCCCCAAAAAGTTGGGACCATGCCGTTTTTACCAATGTGTGGCATCCCCAATTCTTACTACAACAGTCAACAGACGTCTGGGGACAGAGGAGACCAGTTTCTCAAGTTTAGAAATAGGAATGCTCTCCCATTCATGTCTAATACAGGCCTCTAACTGTTCAATCGTCTTGGGCCTTCTTTGTTGCACCTTCCTCTTTATGAAGCGCCAAATGCTCGCTATAGGTGAAAGATCTGGACTGCAGGCTGGCCATTTCAGTACCCGGATCCTTCTCCTATGTAGCCATGATGTTGTGATTGCTGCAGAATGTGATCCGGCATTATCTTGTTGAAAAATGCAAAGAGATGACGTCTAGATGGGAGCATATGCTGTTCTAGAACCTGAACATAGCTCTCTGCATTAATGGTGCCTTTCCAGACATGCAAGCTGCCCATGCGGCAGCGTTGATAACAACTTGGGTTGTCCTTGTCCTCTCTGGTCCGAATGACATGGCGTCCCACTGTTCCATAAAGAACTTCAAATCGCGACTCATCTGACCACAGAACAGTTTTCCATTTTGCCACATCCATTTTAAATGCCCCCTGGCCAGTGCAAAGGGGCTGAGCTTGTGGAGCTTCTTAAAAAGGGGCTTCCTTTGCACGTAGGGTTTCAGCTGGAAAAGGCGGATGAACGGTGGATTGGTTCACTGACGATGCTTTCGGGAAAGTTTTCCTGAGCCCATTCTGTTTTTTCCCTTACAGGGCATTGTGGTTTGGGGGTGCAGTGATTTTAAAGGGGCCCCGGGTTCACGAGCACCCCAGTAAAGTTTTCGCCCTTGACCCTTACAAAGCAATTTTTCCCAGTTCTCTGATCTTTTGAATTTATGTAGGGTTTTTGGGTTATAACTTAAAATCTTTGCTATTTTACGCTGGGTAACACCATCCGGGTTTTGGTGCACATTTTTGCGAAAAATGGGGAAGGGTGACCCTCTTACCATTTTGGCTTGAGAGACACTGACACTCTGAGTAGCTCTTTTTATACCCAGTCATTTTTTAAATTGACCAAATTTGTTGTTGGCAGGTGAAAACAGTCATTGTCAGTCACTGATATTGGGGATTAATGTCCCTTTTTTAAGGGTTTTGCAGAGCACGGAGACTCCCAGTCGCTTCAGTCGGGGAGAGCGGGAAAAATTTTTTAAATATTCCTTAAAAATGTGATAATACAGGGTAGGGGTTGTAATACGCACCAGTGCTACGATTGACGACGGTTTCGACTAATACATGTCTTAATCATTGTGCCCATGGGTTTTGACAAGACCAAACCCCCCATAAAACGTAGTCCCGCAGAGTTAACCCTTGGATTTTCCTAGTATCAAAATGTTTTTTTCAATTTAAGCATTAATAATGATTAAAAACAAAAAAAGAAAAAAGAAAGAAGCATTAGTATTGGTATAGCAGATATGCGTACATTTAGGCCCGCTGGTTTTGAGTACCTAATACAAATATCATTTTTTCTCTCGGTAATAATTATATTTTAAATTGCCACCTTAAGGATTGTTTTACTTTTTTAATACCATCACTTTCATGTGGGTAGTGTCGCTGCCCTGTTTTTCTATGAAAATGTTTAGCTACAGTGACATAAAGATTTTCCCCTCATGCTTAGGGGTTTAGAAATATGTCGTCTGATGCGGATTTTTTTGATGAGAAAAATTGTACAGCCCAATATTGTAAGTTGCATTTTATGCATGTAATTGATATAAAATATTTTGTGTTGCAATTTTATAGTTACGAATTGATATTGTTTTTTTTAACAAAGAACAAAGGTTCAGTAGTTTGCATTATTTGCAAAATATAAAATGTTGTGCCACACTATGGTTACCTTGGACAGAAAGCCCCAAATTTTTTTTTTTTTTTGTTTTGGTCAAAAGAAAAAAAATTGGGGGAAAAAATGGATCCAATAGTAGGACCTCGTTTGGATAAAAAAATTTTTACCTCTCGAGTAAAGTGACAAATTTTTTATGCCTTGGAGAATGGGTAAGTTTTTTTGATGACATCAACAATTTTATTATATTCGGTGATACTGCGTAGAGAAAGTAGTTTTGCAATTTTTTTTTTGTGTTGTAGTTTTTTTTATTTTTTTTTGAATTTAAAAAATTGCTCATGATATTTTTTCACTTTATTTTTTGCTATGTCAAGTACTCAGGCTATATCCTCGTTCTTTTCAATCTAACGTACTTGTTTTTTTTGATCAGAACGTAAGACGGGTCGGGAAAACAACAGGGGTCAGGTACACGGTAACAAAAAAGCAATAAGCCAGTATAAGGCGCCAGGAAAATATCGCAGGCGCAGCATTTCCAGCCTGGGGGGAGTTTAAATGTGATTCCCGGATACCGACCTGTAGCTGATTGGGCGGCCCCCGGTCCTCAATTTGGGCTGGTGCAAACACGCCCCCTGTCCGGAGTGGCGGGCCTCGGTCCTCACAGAGCTCCCAGCAGATTTCTATCCGGGGGGGGTCGCAATTCACTGCTGCAAACTTGCTCCCTGAAGGGGGCCGCGCCACCCCGACACTACTTTTTTTTCAAAACATGGCGAGGGGGGCTCATTAAACGTTCATTTCAGTCCCATGGGGCCATTGACCTTCTCCCATGTCTTTTGGATCATCCAGATGGTCATTGGCAAACTTCAAAAGGGCCTAGACATGTACTGGCATGAGCAGGTCAACCTTGTGTGCCCTGGAGGGTTTTAATCCATGACATCATAGTTTGTTACTAACAGTAATCTTTGAGACTTTGGTTTTGGCTCATTCAGGGCATTTACCAGGTTCTACCCTGTAGTTTTGGGGGATTTCCGGGCCTTTTCTCAGAATCATTCTTTCCCCCAAAGGGGAGATTTTTCACGGACCCCAACCAAGGAAGATGATACCCTCTTGGTTTCTTCTAATAACAGTTTTTTTGCCTTCTCAGCAAGTGCTTGGCCTATTGTTTCCCGTAGCCCTTCCCAGCCTTTTACCGGGCAAAATTTGTCCCCGGGTCCTTTTACACCTCTTTTTGGTTTTTTTTATAAGGGGGGCCTTTATAAAGTTAAAAAGTTCAAACAGGGTGCATTTTAAAACAAGTAAATGAGTGAAGATAGGAGGGCTTCTTAAAAGAAAAAATAACCAAAATCTATGAAAAAAAGAATTTTTGGGTCATTATCAAAATGCATAGGGGCGCGGTTTGGTTTTTGTTTCAATGTGTGTTTTGTATGACACGCAGATACAGCCGGCCCCTATTAGAATGCTTCACACTTCACTTCTTGGGTAGTTAAAAGGGGCAAAACTGACCAAAAACTGAAGTGGGAACGCAGCCTTACAAATTCATGTCAGTGCAAACTTTAAAAAAACGGGGCTGAGGGGTAAGATCCTACTATAAAAATAATAATCCCTTTTTTTATATAGCAACAAAATATTCCGCGCAGTTACAATTTTAGAGGATATAAGCACAGGGGAAAAAACCGACATTATATTAGAAAAAAGGGTAAGTTCAAATCAGACTCGAGTGTATGGGGGTTCTGCTCGGAGAGGCTTACAATCTATTCGGGTGTTATGGGTCGAAACACAAGGGTGACAAGTGCTTGGTTTACATGATCCAGCCATGTAACATTCAATATGGAGGGTTAATATACATAAAAAGTGGATGAACTGCGTATCAAACCATCATCTGATATACAAGATAAGTGCTGTGGATGCCAAAGTGACGAAGTGTGACAGATTTTTGGGAGGGGTTAACAATAGGGTCTTGGGAGGTTGTCTAAGATGATGAGTTTTCAGAGCACACTTAAAACTGTGCAGGCCATGTTTCACACGGCCTTAAAATGGGAACTTATTCTCGGTTCGTAATTAAGCGCCAAGTGCGCCATTGCGGGCGAAAGGTGCCTATTCATATACGGTACATTCAAAGTTCTAATAGTGAACTATGGATTTACGTCTCCTCACCCCGCCCGGCGAAGCCGCCCGGGCGGGGAGATATTGACATGTTATTTTCTTGCGGCTTATACGCGCCGCTGGCAATTCGAAGTCTATGAGGCAGCGAAGTGCCGGCCCCTGCTCAGTCCCCAGGATCCCGCCACGGTCAACACGGCGTAATTGCGGGGAGTAATTACGCCTCTGATAACAGTTCGTGAACATTTAAGGGGGGAGGCATGAGGGTTGCGATGTGCCTAATTCACATGGGGTAACAAAAGGAAACGCAATAGAGTAGGTTCTGGAAGAGGCACAGGGTCACAAGCACAGTAAGGGCGATGTAACTAGCAGCGGATCACCTGCGAGGCCTGAGCTTGCGGGTGTCATGTAGTGGACGTTGTGTTGAGCACTCATAGGTCATACAAATTTCTCCAGATGGAACCATATGACAACCCAGCAAAGGGTCAGTGCATTCTCAATAAAGATACAAACTTTAGTTGGCATTGCCCGGAGCAGGTCAGGGTCCCTCACTGTCCTCAACCGGGGGCCCCCCCCATTTTTTCTGTCCCATTCAGTTTCAAGAGGAATACTATGTGCTGTGGGCTCTGCGCCACTTTACAGTAGCATGAACCATTTGAGGACAGCGGGGCAGCTAAGCGGTGGGAAGGCATCCTCTGCTTCTTGCAGAAGGGGCAAGTAGTGATGAGGAGAGTGGCATGGGGGTGTTATGTTGCGAGTGAGTGGTAGGCTTGTACAGCGACACCGTTGAGGAGGACAGTGGTGACAGGCAAACAATAATCGATGTAGCTGATCGCAATGGCAGCAGGGTGAAACAAGCAAGGATGGGACAATGGTATTCTGGTGCCCTAGGTCAAACAAGGCATAAAGTGCCATCAAATGGAAAATTTCAGCCACTCCATGCCTGCTTGCGACCACTTTCTGCACAGGGATGAAGTGGCACCTAGTGCGGTCGCCTACCTTCGACTGCCCTCGTCCCGGACCCTGGAAAGCAAGGGCTTCATCATCATTATCGGGAGAAGAGAGCACGAGCTTGCGTGTCAGGCAGTGGCGTAGCAGGCAAGTTGGTAGTGTGGCCGGGAATCAGCAGGGTGGCAGCAGTGTGAGGTAGGGGGCCAAACGGCCACGATTCAGACTACCTACCTTGCAGGTCCCAGAAGTTGAGCAGAGCAGGGTCTCAAGATGGCTAGCAGCGGTAACAGTCAGTCAGTGCGGAGAATTGGTGGTGAAAATCGCCTAATCGGCGGTAACGGTGTGTGGCAGTCTTTTGACAAGGACTCCAGAGGAGGCGAAACATTGCTTTAGGTAGAATCTTGTGGGCAGATAGTAAAGCGTGACCAGGGACCTAATGTTGGCACCACAGCCCTGCATAAACATGCAGCGTCTACCATAGAGTGGCCTGGGAGAACGATGTCTCAGATGTGGTGTTCCATTCCTGTCGCAGCTAACCGCAGCAGCACCAGGGGCACGGACTCCCATTTAGGCAGTCAAGGCTCCACCACCTCTGCCAAAGACAAAACTGCCCTGTCTTTCCACGTATCTACCGCTCCAGTTGCTCCCGCTCTCGCAGACTCATGGTCGCCATGCAGTCATTCGCCGAGACGATTTGCCAAGGAGACAGCAGTTGCGTCTAGCCATCCCTAAGTGCAGAAGCTGTCCGATGCTCTTGTACAGTTGGGTGGTACTGCTGTCCCTCTCTCTTCAAGTGGTGGGAATCTGCACTGTTAGAGACACTGGCAGGAAACTTTGCAAGCAACTTTAGGCATTCACTACTTCACATGCACACCCTCATTGAGCTGTCCAGAACAGAGAAACTATGAGCAGGGTAAAACAGGGAGAAATCGATGAAAAGGGCAAAACAGGGAGAAATCGATGAACAGAGAAAGGCCATAATGATTTCTTGATGATCCAAGGGACAGGATCCACTGTGTAATTTTTATCTTGATGCGTCAGCCAGTGGCAATATGCTCATGCTGGACACCTGCCGTGTTGCACAGACCCTTTGAGGAGGCCACGTTATTTGTCAGTCGCCAGGACTACACGGATGAAGAACATCATTCACTGCTTCATGTCCTGGTACAGATCGCTGCAAAATCTGTCTCCTCAGGGGACTGGAGGGACATGGCAGACTACATCTCCATGGCCACATGAGTCCAGTGGGGGCTGAACCGGAGAAGGAGGAAGACACTGGAGCACAAGCAGTGTCTGGCGAAATGAGTGTTTTTTTTTTTTTTATTAAGGTGACAGGAGAGGAGCAGCCGGAGGATTAGGAAGATGACCCAGAAACACCGTGGCAATATACAGTGGAGATTGGAGGCAGGGAGATCATCGAGTACTTGTGTCAGATGGACCACAGCATGCTAATTTGCCAGGGTAGTGACAGCTGAATTGTCACCATCCGGCAGAGGGGATGACTTTGGCCTCCACCTCTTGGACCCTCGTTACCAGGTCCCAAATGGGGCATTTTTTTTACCTGCCAAGACGAGGGACAAACTCAATACTATAGAGACATTACTATGTAAGTCAGTTGGGCCGCTCTGCTATCTCGCCATCGCTCCTTCCTCTAGCACAGGAATCCTCAAAACTGCGGCCCTCCAGCTGTTGGGAAACCACAACTCCATCATGGCATTTATATAATCTATAACGGTGGGCATGATGGGAGTTGTAGTTTCCCAACAGCTGGAGGGCTGCCAGGTCTTGAGATGCCTGTCTAGCAGGTCTGACCGGGTGGTTAATTTCAGTGACTACATGTTCCACTGGGGGCCCATGGATGATCGTGGGAGGGGTTAGGTGCAGTACCAGCTCCATCAGCAGCAACCTGTAGTCTGGAGTTGTTGATGGAGCAGCTTTCTTCACCCCCTAGTGATTTTGTACCCCAAGCAGAAGCATCTGGAGCAGACTTGAACCCTGGTTATTTTGGCTACTGACTCAGCTACTATTCTGATGCTGCACCAACCTGATGCCCACCATCTATGACGGCTACTCCTTCAACCACCCACCATCTCTACCCAGGGATCTGGTATTGGACACCCACCTCCCACTCTTCACTGGGCTATTATGTAGGCATTTGATGCTGCTGCCACCTCACACTCAGGTCTCTCATGCTGCGCTGTCATATCCGGGTATGTCACCATGTCACTTCTGGCTTGAGTTGCGGTTACTGCCATCTCCTCATTATGTCACCTAGCTGATGCCACTCAAAATTATTGACATTGTGCCACTCTCCGGCCTGATGCTGCTGACATCTCCCGACACTCGTGAACTTGTGCCAGTCTAGTGGCCTATTCATGCTGTGCCACCTTCCAACAATCTGTCAGTTGCCATTCTGTGGCCTACCATGTGCTGCAACTGACCACTCTCTCAGTCGACCCACTGTGGTTTTTAATGCTTTTTCCCCACCCTTCCACCACTCTATGATGTTGTACTATGTTTGGTTTTCCCCTTCTTTTAATCTGTACAAGGAATAAAAAGGGAAAAACCCCAAACAATTTGTGTTTTGGGAAGCCGTAAGGCTAAAAGAATGGCCTTTGTTTTTTTTCGGATTGTCGATGGTGGGTAGCCAAACGGCCTGGTACAAAACACAGAACACATGCAATTTTCCTTTCTTTTTTTTGGGGATAAAACCCCTGTTTTTTTTGGCTTGAAATGATGGATTATTGACCATAAAGCGGACAGTGAAGGTAAAAGGTTTGGAAAAATGTTTTTTTGATGTCAATGAAAAATTATGATGAACCCTTTTTTTCCCTTTTGGGGGGGGTGGGACTCTACATGTTTCACACTTAACAGAAATACCAAAAACAATTTTGAAAAAAATTTACTGTTTCCCCGTAGCAAATCCCAAGAGACTGGAGTGGCTGGTTTGAGATGTAGTAGGGCTGAAATACACAAAACACTGGATTTGACAAGAATTCTCCACAAAAAGTGAAAAAAATTTAACTGTTGGCACAGATTAAAATACCCCCACGGGTCTAAAGTTGAGGGTTTTCAGAGTGTATGTGGCAAAAGAAATCACAACCTGTTTTGACCAAATTTCCCCCCAAAACAAGAGGAGAATCGCCCTTTATAAAAATACCCTACAGAATGAATAGTGCATTAGGGTATATGGGGTAAAAATAAAACACCCCGTATTTTACTCCAAATTACCCCACAATCAAGAGGTTAAATTAAGCCTTGGGTATTAAATACCCTACAGAAAATCAATATGTAATTTATGAGTATATCGGAACAATAAATAGAGACACCCTTTATTTTAGTCCAAATTAACCCACAATCACGAGGTTAAATTAAGCCTTGGGTATGAAATACACTACAGAAAAAACAGATGTAATTTAGGCGTGTATATGGGACCAAAAAATAGAGACACCCTGTATTTTAGTCCAAATTAACCCACAATCAAGAGGTTAAATTAAGCCTTGGGTATGAAATACCGTACAGAGCAAGCAGATGTAATTTTGGCGTATATAGGACCAAAAAATACTACCACCCTGTATTTTAGTCCAAATTACCCCACAATCAAGAGGTTTTAAATTAAGCTTGGGGTTTATAAAATACATACAGAAAAAACAGATGTAATTTTAGGCGTGTATATGGGACCAAAAATAGAGACACCCGTTATTTTAGTCCAAATTAACCACAATAAAGAGGTTAACTTAAAGGGGTTGTCTCACTACAAGGATTGCTTTTTATGTTAAAGATCTTGCAAAAACAAGTCACTTTGCAATATGTGTCCTTTAACAGTGTCCGACCTATTCATAGATATCCCCTCTTGTATGGGCTGCATCTGTTCCTCAGGTCGCTATAGCTACAGACCTGCTCAATCTCTCATGGTAGGCTGCCAGCACTAGTTGCTATAGCTACAGACCTTTGGTGCTACTGCGCCTTTGTGGAAGCCAGTAAACACGCCCCTGAATTAAAAATGAAACCAAGAAAACAGGACTGAGGTAAGGTGAATTGAATTGATGAAGTGAAACAACCCCTTTAAGCCTTGGGTATGAAATACCTTACAGAAAAAACAGAATTAATTTAGGCATATATGGGACCAAAAAATAGAGACACCCAGCATTTTAGTCAAAATTAACCCACAATGAAGAGGTTAAATTAAGCCTTGGGTATGAAATACCGTATAGAACAACCAGATGTAATTTAGGCAAATATGGGACCAAAAAATACAGACACGCTGTTTTTTTAGGGCAAAATTAACCCACATTGTGAAGAGGTTAAAAGTAAGCCTTGGGTATGAAATACCCTACAGAAATAACAGAATGTTAAGGGTAGGCGTGTATGGGGAAGAAGTACACCCTCCTGGACTTTAGGGAGCAATACCTCACAAACTAAAACAAAATGATAACGCAGGTTGAGTAACAAGTGTGTAAATGACACACACTTGTGATGGTCTTTCCCCCCCAGTCGTTGATAAAACGATTTTGTTATATGAGTTCAATACAGTGCAGCAGATAGATGCTTATGACAGGACACACAGTGAGAAGTGTGGAATTTATGATGGCGTCCGGTATTTATAGGGCTGTGACTTCTTCAGAAGCTTGCTGGTCGCGATTGGGCTTCATGTCTGCAAATGTCATTGTGGGTGTTCCTTCTTCCTCCCAGATGTTCTCAGCCCCATGTCACGCCATGTGCTCGCGGCCATTTTACAAAAAGACGCCTCGTTCCCGCGAAGTACCATAAACTTTGGCTTCGTGCAGAACCGAAGTTTTCCTGAAATTCGCCCCAGCTCTAATACTTACATACTCCCATTTGACGTTTTGGTAGTATATTTTTGTGAATGAAGATTTACTTACCCTAATACATTTTGATTTGGTGTTCTTACCTTTCATTTCACTATTTACTAGTATATCTATTTTATACGCCACATGTTTATTATATATATATTTTTAATATATATATATATATATTTATATATTTAGTATTCGGTACATTACAAAGCATGTTGGTCATCTATCATACTGTGGGTTGCAAAAGGCATCATACCTCTTAAACTGTTCCTCCATGTTGTAAATGTTACAGCCACAAACATATTTTATTGATATTTTATGTAAAAGATGCAACTCTAAAACTAGCTCGTTTTTGGTTGGAATGCGTAATGAAAATACTGCTTTTCTAATTCATGCAAATTTAAAACCTGAAAAGTGTCGCATGCATTTTTATTTAGCCTCTCTGGGTGAATACTTTGGAAGACCACCGCCAGCTACAATGACAACTGTAAGTTTGTTGGGATAAGCTTTTCACATCTAGGGACTGGAATTTTTGCCCATATTTCTCAGCAAAATACTTTTAGCTAAGTCATATTGGTTGGTGAATGTTTATGAACCAAAATTTTTAAGTCATGTTACAGATTCTCAATGAGATTGACTGTGCCATTTTAGTACATGAATATGCCTTGATGCAACGATTCTACTGTAGATTTGGCTGTATGTTTAGAGTCGTTGTCATGCTGGATGGTGAACCTACGCCCCACTCTCAAGTCTTTTGCAGCCTCTAACAGAGTTTCCTCCAGGACTGCCCTGTATTTAGCTCCATCCATCTTTCCATCAACTCTGACCAGCTTTACAGTCCCTGCTGAAACAAAGCATCCCCACAGCATGATGCTGCTACCAGCACCATGGTTCATGGTAGGAATTTTATGTTCAGGGTGATGTAGGGTGTGCAGTGTTGGCTTTCCTTCACATAGTGTTTGGCAAAAAAGGTAAATTTTGTTCTCATCTCACCAGAACACCTTGCTGTGCCCCCTACATAGCATTTTGCAAACCAAAACTTCTTATTGCTTACCTTAAAAAAATGGCTTTATTCTTACCACTCTTCGGTCGCGCCCACTTTTGCTAATTTGTTCTTAGCCTTTTGGGAAGAAAACTATATTTATAATATTCAATAAATTCCATTTATATAATATACATCGCTTATTTGGACAAGATTTATAGATGACGTTCTGGTAGTTTGGTCAGGTTCAGAAGAACAGTTTAGTGAATTTATGCAATACATCAATAAGAATAACGTTAATATGGAGTTTACCTCAAACTTTGGTAATAAAACGGTGATCTTCCTAGATGTTGAAATTAGTATCTCTGGGAGATTGTATAATAACAAAAGGTTATCGAAAACCAAAACTGCGGTCAATTCATTGCTGCATTTTGGAAGGCTTTCACCTGATCCATATAAAACCGTTCTTTCCTATGGACAGTTCCTAAGGTTGAGACGTAATAACAGCACATATCATGATTTTTTAGAACAAGCTCTAGATCTATCAGAGAGATTAAAAAACAGAGGATATAGTGTAGACCTTATATCAGAAGCATTTACCCGGGCAATTAACCAAGAACGCCATGAGATAGTCTTTATAAAAGACAAAAACTAATACAACAAAAAAAATGATCGAATCTGTTTTTTCTTTTCGTACAGTAATATGGCAGAGTAGTGAGGAGTGCCAAAGGAAAAATTGGCATATCCTATGGGTGATATCGATCTTCAAACCCAAAAACCAAACTGCCCCTATTGTCACTTTCCGGAGTGCCGGATTTACGGGAGAATTTACATGTAGGATTGAAAATTTATGAACTACAAATATTGGCTAACTGAATCTTCACCAACTGGTAATCATAGATGTGGATGTGTTTCCTTCTGTGATATATGATTACAGGGAAAGGTAGTCAGAATGGGTGGGTAGATTACATGGGGGGAGGGGGGGGGGGGGGGGGGGGGGGGGGGGTGTGGGGGGGGGGGGGGGGGAATCAAGATTTTAATAACTTGCCGTACAAAATTTGTGGTGTACGTGATGTGGTGCACTTGCGGTTTGTATTATATAGGCAAAACAATTCGACCCCTTTTTATACGCATTCGTGAACATTTATACTCCATTAAGACACAAAAAGGTGCTCCGCGATTTTTAATACATTTAAATGAAGTACAAAATAATTGAGGGCCTCTGTGGTTACATTTGCAGGCATACAAAGGATTGAATATATGGGAGGTGGAGTGGATCGACATACGAGACTGCTTCGGGCTGAAGCGCAGTGGATATTGCGCACCGAAGCATTAGGTGTATTGGGTCTTAATGATAGGAACGATCTTTCCTCCTTCTTGTAATGTGTTTCATATATCCTTTGTAATGTATGCCGTGTTGACACTGTGTTGTTGTTGTTATTTTGTAACCGGCTGCGTCCGGTAGGGAGGGGGTTATAAGACGTCACTTCCGATTATGCCTTGACAAAGCGCTAAATTAGCGCGAAACGGTCGTTGGCTTTTGCTGTGGCCATCCGTCCTGATTTTATGCTGCTACAGTTGGATTAAAGAAGTTTTGTTATCCTAATAACTGAGTGCCGCCTCTGCTTCGCCTTTGAAAAATTGCAAAACTTCTTATTGCTTACCTTAAAAAAATGGCTTTATTCTTACCACTCTTCCATAAAGGCTAGATTTGTGGAGTACAAGACTAATAGCTGTTCTTTGGAGAGATTCTATTACCTGAGCTGTGGATCTCTGCAGCTCCTCCAGAAAGACTTTGGACATCTTCTCTACTTCTCTATTCGTGCTCTCCTTGTCTGGGCTGTCAGCTTAGGTGTTCGGCCAAGTCTTGGGAGGCGAGCAGTTGTGCCATACTCCTTCCATTTATGGATGATGGATTGCACAGTGCTCCATGAGAAGTTTAGAACTTGGACAATTTTTTCAAAACCTATCCTTGCCATACACTTTGCTGCAACTTTATCCCTGAGCTGTCTAGTTCCTTGTTTTCCATTATGCTGTTTCTGTTTGCTCATGTTCTCTAACGAACCTCTGAGGCCTTCGCAAAATAGCTGTATACTCTTATATAGCTGTATATTCTATTATAGCTGTATATTCTTATACTAAGAATAAATTACATACAGATGTACTCTATTTCCTAAAGACAATTAGACACACTAGTTGTTATTTAGGGGTATCAGAGTTCAGGGGGCTGAATACATATGCATGCCACAGTTTTCAGATTTTTAATTTGCAAAAATTTGGAAAAGCACAAATCCACCCACTGTACCTTTACACACACAAGCATACAGAAATGTATTTGCACATATACAATATACGTAATACGTATTAATTTACACAGTTGTAAACCACATGTATGTACCTGTATCCTCGGGTCACTGTAAGGTGGAGGGAGGAATCCAAGGAGGGTAGTAAAATGCCAGTAGGAGTGTACTGTCGGTGTACAGTGTACTGTCACAATCAATTTAACCAGATCTGCAATCTCACCTCCATAAAGGAAGCTGCTGCTGCTGCTTCTCTATTGACCAGACTGCTTTTTCATGCAGTATAAATAAACAATAGCCCAGAAAGCCTGAGTCCGACAGTGGATTCCCTTGCTCTTGTGGGGCTCGCTCAATACTGCACCGCATACTGAAGTTTAGAGCTGGCTGTTGGAGGACTGAATTACTAAGTCTCATCCTGAACTGTCGGATCAGCAATTCAGCTTCACTGCATGGACATAGTAGCATTGCAGTACTTTCACACTTCCCAACAAATGCCTTGTAGTCTCTGCTGGTGAGGAATGTGGGAGTGTGACATCACAACAATGGGGTAGGCTGTGAAGCTGCATGGTATTTGTCACATATAATGTATTTACCCTAGTGTATTTACATTTTTTAAAATTTTAAGACTTTTTTTCTTTTAAACATGGCGATAGGTCCTTTTTAAGATTATGCAGTTAGACAGGTAAACACATTTGGCACAAAGGGATAAATGGAAGCCATGGGATCCATTTCACAACAGACACCCACAGTGCCTGACGGACCCCATTAATGACAATGGGTCCATCCGGTATCCACCGTGGTGTCTGTCGTTGAGGTGGAAAAAATAGCACAGCCTGCTGCACTTTTTTTTTCTGGCATTCCCGCTGGAACATGCGACGGAGACACATTTGTGAATCCAGCCTAATCCTTGCTGAATGTAAAGGTCATACTAAATCTAAGTGACAAATGTCAGGCAACTGGAACAGCAGTGAGTACAATAAGCATAGTTTGTTTTTAATTTTCTTGAGACCACAGTATCTTTTAAAAAAACTAAAGACATTTACCTGGAAAATCCCTTTGATTCTATATAAGTCCCTAGTCTGTCAATATACATGTTACTGTGTCAAAGACTTAAAAAATTTGGGATTGATCTAAGATATTGTTAGGCTATGTCTACACAACACTGGATTTTGGCCGGTTTTTCAGAAAATCCAATCATACATAGTGCTGTGTAGCCCTCAATAGAAAACCCGTGTTGTAGTCTACACAGCACAGATTTTTTACCGAGGGTTTACAAAACCCAAAACCGTCCATCGGAATATAGAACATGTTTCCATGTACTGGGCTGATGGGAATCTGAAATCCGACCGCATTTTTTTGGCATGGTCCAGCGATTTGAAAACGCAGTCAGATTTTGGGCGGAATTTTCAAATTGCTGTGTAAACACAGCCTTATTGTAACTGGCCTTTTATATAAATATAGGTGTGTTAAAGACTTCGCAAAACTGAACCAGGTGTAGATGAAGGCAACAAAAGGAAAAGTATTTAAATGCATTAAATTAAGTACCAAGAAAAATTATCAGTGATCACTACAGAGATTTATCTAATGAGCTTTCCATACCTGAACCTGTAACAATAACAAGGGGGCATCTAGTATTTATGGAGGAAAGGTTTCATAGAATTTTAATCATTCTGTAAATTAAGACTCTGGAAGTCTAGTACAAGATGTTATTAGAACTGATTTTTAAATTAATTCAAAAGTTGTTCTATGTTTAGTAAGGACTTTTGGAATACAGGAAGTGATAAAAATTTCAGATTTATGCTGGAATGACCACCCATCTAATGTGCATAAGAGCATCCTGACTCTCTACCTACAGCAGACGTTAGGGGAAAGAAGGGCCAGACATGATAATTTTTTATTCTTTTGTTCTTAAGGGAAATACATTTAAAAAGAAAAGTGATTTTTTTTGGAATTACCTGGATTTCTGGATTGATTACTACAAAAACATCAAAATTATAGAGAAACAGACAATAACAACTAATAACACACAAACATATCTGTCCATGACTTTTATCGAGCACACTAAGAAACTTCCTCACTGCAGGGAGAAAAAACAAGTAAACCAATAACCTGTAGACCATTAAAAATGTATAACAAATGTATAAGCCATACCAAAATTATCAACCTAAAAATAAAACCTGCTATATTTGGCCAAACATTTAATTAACTCATTCCTAATGTGATGGCTGGAGCTTCTTCTGTCCTTGATAAGCAGAGGCACAGATGCACATTGCTTTATATAGAGGAGTACTTCAGCAACAAGTTTTTTTCACGTCGTTTTCCTGCTCCAGCAGGTGGAGGAGGAAAAGGCATTCACTAGAGTTGTAACTGAAGAGCTGGATGGTCCATCCGTCCTTGGAGCTTAGATGAAATGCACATGCTATGATGCCTGTGTATTGCCTTTTGGCCGCAGTTCCTCACTCTTACTGTGCACTCTGACATTGAATATAGTGCCAAGACATACGAACTGGCGTACGCAAAAAAAAAACCACTAAAGAGTGAAATTGCTCTACTTTAAGCCGAAAAGTATATTAGTTAGTAACTGTGAGGAAAATTCAATCAAAAAATGACTTCATCTCCAACTTCGTATCTGGTCAGATCTCACAAATGGCCCCCAGCCCCCAGGAAAGCCCCAATTTACATATTAATTAGCCCAGCAAGACCCATTGTAAATGCTCTTCCATAGGAAGCTAGCACAGCAGGAGAGGTTGACCCATCAAAAGGATCCTCTTTTCAATTTATTAGCACCAAGACATATGCTATCTCAAACCCCAAGCTTCAAAGACTTGAATAAAACCAACCCAGCTGCAGCGGCCCCGATATTTCATAATGAGTTATGAGAGAATCGTATATCCGTGGTATACCCCGATTCCACATTTTAAAATGTGAATCTTTCTGCACAGCCAGCTGCTACTCCCGGGTTTCTAGGGTGCATGGGGACTGAGAAATCGAGAACTGGACTTCGGGAGCACATAGTATAGGGGTGTCTGCTATCCGGGTGTAGCTTAGGTCCAGCCGGTTCTGATGATGCCACCGGCTCGGTTCGGTGCCAATGCCCTGCCACGTTATGGTCCATTTTGGTTTTTCAGTCAGAAATTGCATGGCAAGAGTGGGAGGAGTTTATAGACCGCCCCAGGGGTGTGTGGGGGCGTGTAGGGGGCTGCCACGTGGGCTGTCCCATTACAGATATAAGCAAGAGCACAGGTGAGCCAGTTGTTACATCCAGGAGGGGGGTACCTACATCATTCCAGAGGTATCCATGTAGCGCAGGGCCACATCTGCCCCCCATGTGAGCCCAGCCCCAAACCAAGCCAACCATAGGTAACTGGACACATTTTACTGCCTTTGAATTGTAACCATACTTATATTTGCACCTCTGACTCATCTGTATATTATTATCATTTTGTATATATTTGTCTAGTGTGCACTCCAACGCTAATTAAATCTATAAACTTTAATCTGAGTTAGTCTGTCTTGATCATCGGCCTCACACGCCTAGTACTCAGTCTATAATATATAGCTACCAAGGCTGGTTCCTGGCCTTGTTATAAGTCGGTAACGGACCGGTCTTATAACTAAACTAGAAACTGGTGGCAGCCGTTCAGGATCGTGGACGAAGAGTGCGTTCTCTCGTCCTCCCTGGCTCTCCCTGTGCCCATGTGGACAGGGGTTAACAGTGGAACAGTATCTGGCTGACCTTGTGTACCCCTAGGGGGCGGCGCACGTCACGATACACCCCAAGTCAGGCCGTCGAACCTCGAGTGAGCCGGCGGGGCGGGCTTTTTCCTGGTGGCAGAGCGGTGGGATCAAGACAATAGTGTGTGTGAGTGCGTGTCCTGTACTCACAGACACTAAGGACTACCAACAGTGGCTTTTGCTGCTGGGGTCTTAAGATTAGCTCAGCACTAGACAAGTCAGAGTGCAAATACAAGATTTTGGGTGCATTCAGGTTGCAGTTTTTTGTGTCAAGTAACCAAGTGTTGCAAGGATGGCTGGTCGTGGCAAGGGCAAAGATGTAGGCCCGGAGGAAACAGTTGGCGAAATTAGCCAGGAGGAGCTTGGCCCAGACCAGGCTGTGGACTATGAAGGCGAGGGGGAGTCCAGCTCGGGCTCCTCAAGGAGCCAGTCACAGGTGGTCAATGGCGCAGTGGGCAGCTCACCCTCAGCTATTCTCCTGCAAGCTGCCCTGGCTAAGCTTGAGGCTGGAGACCTCGATGCCTACAAGGCCCTTCTAGCGGGTGCAGAACGTCGTGAGTGGATAGAGGCGGCAGCTGCCGAACGTCGGGAGCGGGTGGAGGAATGTGAGCGTGACCACTAATTACAGGTGCTTCAGCTGCAAAAGGCCCAGTCCACTACGGCCAGTCAAGAGCCTCCTGAGACCCAGGTCCCGAAGCTAAGGGCAGAGGACTTTCCCATGCTGGATAAAGGCGGAGACCTGGATACCTTCATGCTGGCAGTCGAAAAAATTTGCCACCAGCACCATGTGCCTGAGGACCAGTGGGTCCGGTTTCTAACTCCTCGTCTCAGAGGTAAAGCCCTGGAGATCTTCGGGGACCTGCCCAGCGATGCCACCCTGACCTACGAGGAAGTCAAGCAGGCGTTGATCCGGCAGTACAACCTCACTCCTGAGATGTACAGGAAAAAGCTCCTGAGCTTGCAGCGGGGTCCTACAGACAGCTGGGCTGACCACATGCGGGTCCTCCAGAGAGCAGTAGACCAGTGGACCTCGGGGTGAAGATCACGACAGTACAGAAGCTGGAGGAGCTCATCGCCATGGAGCAGTTTTTGTGGAACTGCCCAGAGGACCTCCAGCGACACCTTCATGACCGGAAACCAGAGGGGGCCACCGCCACAGCAAACCTCGCGGATAAATACGCCAACAATCGGGCACTGGAGGCCAGGAAGCACGCTAGCTGGAGAGAGGGTAAGACGCCCACTGGGCCAGTTGTCCCTACCCCTAAGCCCAGGGTGCCCCCAGCCTATGCTTCCACATCAGTGGGGGAACAGATCACCTTTGCAAACATCCAGGACATTTCACGGCCGCGTGTCACCGCGCTAGAAGGGCCCGTCCCAGACCCCTTTTCCAAGGCTCCACAATGTTTTGTTTATGGGTGGGGGAAGGCCCCTGGATAACTACCAGCCAGTCACCGTAGGCCGGTCTGTGGCCATGGGACTCTTGGACACAGGTGTGGAGATGACTGTGGTACTGCCTGAGCTGGTGTCACCAACAGACATGATACCCGGAAAGACCCGCGCTGTCTCCGGAATTGGAGGTGTTGTGCCGGCGCTGCCAGTGGCCACAGTGTTTTGTTAGGGACAGACTTGGGGCAGCCCATTTTAAGGCCCCTTAAGCCCCAAGGTATTCTCCCACCAACTGTAATGTGTCATCCAACCCTGTTAATATTGTGGGCCATGTTGTTAACATGCATGCTGAGGGGAGTATGGGGGTGGGTGATATGGTGTGTTCCTCTCCATCTTGTGGCGAGGAGATAAGATCAGCAGGTTGCAATAGGGCACCAGGATGTGTCCAGCAAGCCTGCTGGGATTTGTTGTCCTCTGGTACAGCATCACAGGAGACAAACAGGGGGCAGACTGCTGTGGTGGGGGAGCATGCAGGTGAGGCAGGGCTCCCAGGAAAGGCCTCAGGACAGGGTCTCCCCACAAACAGGATGTCGGAAGGCGAGGTTAGGCCAAGTAGACTGGCGACTTATATAGACGTCGAGGGGGAGGGAGCCCCACCAGCGGTTGCAGCGGTCGTGGACGCTGTCACGAGCAGTGGGAGGGCCAGGAGCCCCCTTAGGGGCCCGACGGTATCCTCCCACCGGACCAGGTAAGTGCCAGGGTAGGTGAGGGCCAGGAGATAGGTACCAGGGAACCGAAAGATGATGTGGCAGTCTCATCCATTCTGGCCACGTCTAGTCGAGAGTTTCAGGCAGTGTTAGCAGCTGACGACAGCCTGAAAGCTCTCAAGTAGCAGGCGGCACAGCCACCTTTGGACTCAGACACCGCACAGGTGGTCTGGGACCAAGGACGGCTGTACCACGTGACGGTCCGACCGGGTTCACCGGAGGTGTGGCCCAGGGACCGACAGTTGGTGGTACCCCATCTGTTCAGGGCGGAGTTGTTGCGGGTTGCGCACTAGATTCCGATGGCCGAACATCTAGGGATCACCAAGACCAAGGAAAGGCTGGCCCAGCATTTCTACTGGCCAAAGATGGGGACTGTGGCTGCCTACTGCCGTTTGTGCAACACTTGTCAGAGGGTGGGGAAGGCGGAGCCAAGGCCCAAAGCCCCACTGGTACCTCTGCCTATCATAGACGAGCCTTTCAGGAGGGTGGCTGTGGATTTAATTGGACCACTGTCCATTCCCAGCAGCTCCGGGAAACGCTTCGTACTGACGGTAGTAGACTATGCCACTCGGTACCCGGAAGCGGTAGCCCTGTCGTCCATTCGGGCCGACAAGGTGGCCACCGCCTTACTGGCGATTTTCTCTCGAGTGGTCTTTTCCCAGGAAATGCTCACTGACTGGGGGACCCAGTTCATATCGCAGTTAATGGAGTCCTTGTGTAAGCTGATACAGGTGCAACATCTGGTGGCCAGCCCGTACCACCCACAGACTAATGGCCTGTGTGAACGGTTCAATGGCACCCTGAAGCAGATGCTTAAGATGTTGGTCGACACCCACGGGCACGACTGGGAGCGGTACCTCCCACACCTACTATTCGCTTACTGGGAAGTTCCACAGGCCTCAATGGGGTTCTCTCCCTTCAAGCTCCTGTATGGGCGACGTGTACGGGGCCCCTGGCTCTGGTGAAGGAGGCCTGGGAAGGAGACTTAGCGACCCTGGAGGTGTCGGTTAATGAGTATGTCGTGCGCTTCCATGACAAAATGCAGGCCTTGACACAGCTAGTGCACGAGAATATGCGACGGGCCCAGGCCGACCAGAAGCAGTGGTACGACCATAACGCTTGAGAGGACCTACCAGCTGGGTCAGAAAGTGTGGGTACTGGTCTCCGTACCACAGGATAAGCTTCGAGCAGCCTGGAAAGGCCCATATGTCGTGCACCAGCAACTCAATGCAGTCACATACCTGGTCACCCTGGACCACAACCGGGGAAGGCGGAAGGCCGTCCACGTGAACATGATGAAGGCGCATCATGAGAGAGAGGCATGTGCCCTTCCCGTGTGCAACATGCCCGAGGAAGGTGAGACGGAGACCCTCTTGGATATGCTCGCCCCGGTCAGGGCAGGTGGATCCATAGAGGATGTGGAGATTTGCGGACAGCTCCTGGAGGGCCAACGGTCCCAGCTGTTGGCAACCCTCCACCCCTTAAGGGCATTGTTCACCAATGTGCCTGGAAGGAAGGAGTCAGCCGTCCATCATCGGGGATCATCCCCCAATACGGCGTTCGGCATATCGGATCTCCCCCGAAGTGCAGCAGCACATGCGCAAGGAGATCGACTAGATGCTGAAGCTGGGTGTCATCCAGGTGTCCAACAGCGCCTGGGCCTAGCCCGTAGTCCTTATCCCGAAGAAGGATCGGACCACCCCGTTCTGCGTGGACTACAGGGGGCTCAACGCTGTCACGTTCACCGATGCGTACCCAATACCACACATCGATGACCTGCTCGATCAGTTAGCCGGGGCCAAGTACCTGACCATCATGGGTCTGGGCCGGGGATATTGGCAGATTCCCTGACCCGTTCGGACTGTACGAGTCCACTGTCATGCTGTTTGGCATGAAGAATGCCCCTGCCACTTTTCAGCGGATGGTCAACACGCTGCTCAAGGGACTTGAAGGGTACGCGGCTGCGTACCTGGATGACATAGCCGTTTTCAGTCCCACCTGGGAGGATCACCTCCAGCACCTGACGCATGTGCTTGGACGTATCCGCCAGGCAGGCTTGACCATCAAGCCGGAAAAGTGCCAGCTGGGCATGAGTGAGGTCCACTACCTGGGGCACCGGGTAGGTGGGGGGGGCCTTGAAGCCAGAGCCCGGAAAAGTGGATGCCATCGCATCCTGGCCCACCCCCAGGACCAAGAAGCAGGTGATGTCCTTCTTGGGCACCGCTGGGTACTATAGGAGGTTTGTTCCACACTATAGTAGCCTGGCAAAGCCCCTGACGGACCTCACCAGGAAGAGGTTGCCCTCCGCAGTCGATTGGACAAACGACTGCGAGACGGCCTTCCAGGCCCTCAAGGCCGCCTTGTCCAGCTCCCCAGTACTACAAGCAGCCGACTTCACCTGGCAGTTTATAGTACAAACAGACGCAGGTGACTTTGGCCTCGGTGCAGTGCTCAGCCAGGTGGACACAACGGGACAGGAACATCCCGTTATGTACCTGAGCCGGAAGCTTCTGCCGAGGGAAATGGCCTATTCTACGATGGAGAAGGAATGCCTGGCGATAGTGTGGGCCCTGCAGCCCTACCTATATGGGTGTCATTTCATCGTGGAGACAGACCACAACCCTCTGAGCTGGTTACACACGGTCTCCGGGACCAATGGGAGGTTGCTACGGTGGAGCCTGGCATTCCAACAGTACAACTTCGCCATTCGCCACCATAAGGGCCGAGACCGATGGGCTGTCCCGACAGGGAGAGGGGGGCAGGTGGGCGCATGGGAGAGCACCACGAGGTGCTGCCCCCTAGCGCCCTCTAAAGGGGGGAGGTGTGAGGTATTCATTAAAAAAAATGACTTCATCTCCAACTTCGTATCTGGTCAGATCTCACAAATGGCCCCCAGCCCTCAGGAAAGCCCCAATTTACACATTAATTAGCCCAGCAAAACCCATTGTAAATGCTCTTCCATAGGAAGCTAGCATAGCAGGAGAGGATGACCCATCAAAAGGATCCTCTTTTCAATTAATTAGCACCAAGACATATGCCATCTCAAACCCCAAGCTTCAAAGACTTGAATGAAACCAACCCAGCTGCAGTGGCCCCGATATTTCATAAAGAGTTATGAGAGAATCGTGTATCCGTGGTATACCCCGATTTCACATTTTAAAATGTGAATCTTTCTGCACAGCCCGCTGCTACTCCTGCGTTTCTAGGGTGCATGGGGACTGAGAAATCGAGAACTGGACTTAGGGAGCACATAGGATAGGGGTGTCTGCCATCCGGGCGTAGCTTAGGTCCAGCAGGTTCTGGTGATGCCACCGACTCGGGTTCTGTGCTAGTGCCCTGCTGTGTTATGGTCCATTTTGTTTTTTCAGTCAGAAAGTGCACGTCCAGAGTGGGAGGAGTTTATAGACCGTCCCAGGGGTGTGTGGGGGCGTGTAGTGGGCTGCCACGTGGGCTTTCCCTTTACAGATATAACCAAGAGCCCAGGTGAGCCAGTTGTTGCATCCAGGATGGGGGTACCTACATCATTCCAGAAGCATGCACGCAGCGCAGGGCCACATCTGCCCACCATGTGAGCCCAGCCCCAAACCAGGCCAACCACAGGTAACTGGACACATTTTACTGCCTTTGAATTGTAACCATACTTATATTTGCACCTCTGACTCTTATCTGTTTATTATTATCATTTTGTATATATTTGTGTAGTGTGCCCTCCAAGGCTAATTCAATCTATAAACTTTAATCTGAGTTAGTCTGTCTTGATCATCGGCCTCACACGCCTAATACTCGGTCTATACTATATAGCTACCGCAAGGCTGGTTCCTGGCCTTGTTATAAGTCGGTAACGGACCGGTCTTATAACTAAACTAGAAACTGGTGGCAGCCATTCAGGGTCATGGATGAGGAGTGTGTTCTCTCGTCCTCCCTGGTTCTCCCTGTGCCTGTGTGGGCAGGGGTTAACAGTATCTGGCTGGCCTTGTGTACCCCTAGGGGGCGGCGCAACGTCACGATATACCCCAAGTCAGGCCGTCAACCCTCGAGTGGGCCGGCTGGGGTGGGCTTTTCCTGATAGTAACACTAGCCCACTAGGTCCCGGATTCAATATTACATAAAGGAGTTACATAAATTGATTGTGGTATATTCACAAACGTGATAGAAAGCAATGTATCCCAAAACATTTGCTGGGCGATATCAGATTATAGGTAAGCCAGGCTCTATTTTGGACACTTTAAGGCACAGATATGTGGTTACAATATGGAATAGCTATTTAGCCACTGCATGCTGGTAATTTCTTAAGACATATAACCATTATGCAAACATAAGTAGCAATCTCATAATTAGCAGGTGCCACAAGAGTGCTGCACATAATTTTTCCTTTTCAACCAAACACCTGTCTTTTGTTTTCTTTTGTTACTACACTACTTCTGGCGAAGCTTCAACTCGGTAAATACGTCCTTGCCCTCTAGCTGAATGACGCAAACTTTGAGTTTGGAAAAGTAAATAGCTTGAAATATAAAAGTTCAGAGTTGTAATAGGTTCTTTCAGAGGGTGAGCCTTTAATTTGTCAAATGTAAGATAAATGACATCTATACAACTGTACTAGCGTTGAACTAGCCCCTTAAATGTGTCAGGGTAAATTCACACGTAGCACATCCATTGTAGACACTTCTGAGACTCTTCTATTCATCTGAATAGTTTTGCAACGAAAAAAATCTATGCACATGCTGCAGAAGCAATCCCATATGTACAGTATCTCACATAAGCAAGAACACCCCTAACATTTTTGTATATCTTTTCATGGGACAACACTGAAGCTAATGCACTGTGATACAATGTAAATAGTCAGTGTACAGCTTGTATAACAGTGTAAATTTGGTGTGCCCTGAAAATAACACACAGCCATCACTAACCCGCTGGCAACAAACACCTCTAAATGAAAATGGTCAAATTGTACCTAGAATTTAAAATTGTAATAGTTTTATTAAACCAGCACTGCCTTAACTCTCATGGGCTTGAAGATCAACAACATCACAGACCTGAGGGATGTTAGAGACCAGACCTTGTGCTTCTCCACCTTCCATTTGAGGATTGCCCACAACTACTCAGTAGTGTTTACGCCTGGAGACATGCTTGGCCAAGCCAGTACCTTTACCCTTATTTTCTTTAGCAAGGAAGTGGTCGTCTTGGAGGCGAGTTTGGGGTCTTGCTGAAGGAAGGGGATCTTGCTCTGCTTCTGTCACAGTACATGATGATATCCACGATTCCCTCAAACTGTAGCTCCCCACAGCAGACAGCACTCATGCATCGCCAAAATAAGATACTCCCACCACCATGCTTGACCGTAGGCAAGACACATATGTCTTTGTACTCCTCACCTGGTTGCTGCCACACAAGCTTGACATCATGTGAACCAAATACGTTTATTTTGGTCTCAACAGTCCACAGGACATGGTTCCAGTAATCCATGTCCTTTGTCTGCTTGTCTTCAACAAACTGTTTGCTGGCTTTCTTGTGCATCATCTTTAGAAGAGGCTTCCCTCTGGGACGACAGCCATGCAGACCAATTTAATGCAGTGTATTGTCTGAGCACTAACAGGCTGATCCTCCCCCCCTACCCCTTTAACCTGTGCAGCAAGGCTGGCAGCACTCATATGCTATTTTGAAAAGACAGTTTGGATAGGACGCTAAGCATGTGCACTCCACTTTTTTAGTTGACCATGGCAAGGTCTGTTCTGTCTAGTTAAACTCCTATATGGTCTGGGCCACCATGCTGCCGCTCAGTTTTATGTTGTTGGCGATCTTCTGATAGCCTAGGCCATTATTATGTCCAGCAACAATTCTTTTTTTTTTTTTTTCAGACCCTGAGAGAGGGACATGTTGCACTTCCCGTGACCAGTATGAGAGAGTGTGAGAACACCAAACTTGAGCACACCTGCTCACCAATCACACCTGAGACCTTTTAACTCTAACAAATCCCATTACACCGTGGAGGGAAAATGTAAAAATTGGACAACAGACTTGTCCATTTTCACTTATGGTTGTGCTCACTTTTATTGCCAGTGGTTTAGACATTGTTGGCTTTAGTTATACAAGCTGTACACTGACTACTTTACATTGTATCAAAGTGTTAGGTCTTCAGGGTTGTCCCATAAAAAGATATAATACACGATTTACAAAAAAAAGTGAGGGTTGTCCCCTTTTTGTGAGATACTAATATATATATATATATATTAGAGAGAAAATATTTAACCACATACATTTCTGAAACCAATCAGCCTTATGTTCAAACACCTGATACTGACTAGGAGGTGTCACCTAGCTAGGATAACCCAGTGACATTTCTATGGAAACCACACTTGCACTTGGGCTACAGCTCAACTTTTGTACATCTTTGTGTGCATGTATGTTCTCTTTTAATCTGCATTGCTAGGGGTTAGACAATCTAGAACACCCATATTTTTACATAGTCAATTGAAATGCTTTCTGACACCTGTGAGCACTGAAGACAGCCCCTGTTTTCTAAGTCACGTAGCTTATATTGCTGTTGATAAACTTTACAACTTGTGCTGTTCTAAAAATCAGTTTATTTTATAAACATGTTATATCAGACGTGGACTCCAAAAGAGGAACAACTGTTAGTGAATGCCTTGCAGGAGCATCTGAGACCCAAGTTGCTAAGTTGATGGTTATGTCAAAGTGATTCCTTGGTCACACTTCAATATGAAAGATTGACTGTGAACCACAGCTGCTTCTTCCTTCGGTTGTTTTACCAAAGCTTGATCCAAAATACAGTAGAACACTGTCAGTTTGTAGCCAAAATACATCAACATTCAGCCCCTTTAAATGAACCCATTCGGCGGTTAATGCATCCTTATCTGAGAGCAGGTTGTGATAAAGTGAGAGAAGCTGTGCTGCGCAATATACAGTTCTATATCATCTAAAGCAGAATTTCTAAATAAAAAGCAGAGTTAATTTTGACTAGATTCTGTAAAATACAATGTAAGTGCTGCTTACCCACCTACATGCAGCAATTGACAGCTTTCCCTTTATCCGTGTGCGTACAGAGGAAACATTCACTGGATGTGGGCAGAGTAAGCACAACTTTCAATCCTTTAACACCTTACAGACATTGGACGTATGAGTATGTCCTAATGCCGGTAAGGGGCGATCCTGCTATGTAGCAGGCAGGTGTTTAACCCCTTAGATGCCGCAGCAAAGATGGCACGTGCACCATCCCGTGCTGTTATCTGTGGGTGTTGGCTCGAATTAGCACCATTAAAATCAATGAGAAAATGTGCAGCGCACCGTTCCTCACTTCAATCGGGGCGCCCACGGCAAAATCGCAGGCTCCTGATCGGTTAACATGGCAGCTGGAAGCCTTGTGTAGGCCTCCATCGGCGCCATGTTTTCTGTCTTCATGCCCCAGGCAGGAAGTAGCAAAACCACCATCTTTGTACACCTTAATGCATTAGGCTGTATGAATGATCGCACCCCCTAGTGGTGAAGTACCCTGGGGGTGACTCGCAGTTAAAGTGTAAAAAAATGAAAAAAAAAAAAATATTAACAGTTCAAATCACTGGGCTACACTGAGTTTCGGCTCCCTCCAAAGATTTTCAATTGGGTTCAGGTCTGGAGACTGGCAATGCCATGCAGGAGCTTGAAATGCTTCTTATGGAGCCACTCCTTAGTTTCCCTGGCTGTGTGTTTTGGGTCATTGTCCTACTGGAAGACCCAATCTTCAATACGCTTACTGAGGAAAGGAGGTTGTTGGGCCCCATTCATCTTCCCTTCAATACAGTGCAGAGCTCTAGGTAGGTTAATTTTTTGCAGAGAAATGCATATGCAACGTTTTGATCCTCTTTCATTTTTTAGAGGGTTGAGGAATGCCCCAAAAGCACAATTATGGTGTAGTATTTTTTTTTTTTTTTTTTAATGAGGTTCACTGTGCAGGATAAATATCATAACGTGTTAGACTTTTACAAACATAATACTTTTTTTTGTTGCTTTCGGTTTGTTTTTATGGTAAATGGGTTCTTTTTACCTTTTTTTTTTTTAAACAGTAATATTTAGTCCTCCTAGGGCAAGGGTGCACAATATGCAGCCCTGAACCACATCTGGCCCTCTGCGCCATCAGCAGCATCCACCGTATATGGAGCAGGCTCAGCGAGTAAGTCTGCTCCATAATGCCTCTGACCTGTAGATCAGTCATGGAGTATTGACCCCTTACTGTTATTTAGAGTACTAGTACGCCCAGGTGGAGGTAAAGGGCAGCACAATCCCGATACATAGGCAGCATGTACTGGCTGCTAATCACAGCTGACAACTGGCAGTGACAGTCGGCTCCATTCCGTACGATTTAACCACTTAGATGCCGCAGCGATTGCAGCATCTAAGTGAATGAGAAACGGTCCCCGATTGGGACCCCTGTGGCAAGATTGCAAGGTCCCGAGTGGTTTATATTGCCGCCGCGTTTTCTGTTTTACTACTTCCTGTCCCAGACAGCAATTAGTATATAAAAAAAAAAAAAAAAAAAAGGAGTATACTTCAGTCCGCAAAAGATGCACCCTCAATCAAGTCCAGTACAAAAAAAAATTTTTATCGTAGAAAATGGCACCGCATGAAAAAAAAAAAAAAAAAAAATAGAAAGACATTTGATTTTTGTTACCGTATGAAAACATGACAAAAATCCTACATACTTGGTGTTGCTGGATTCAGAACAACCTGTAGATTACAGATACTTTATACCGTAAAAACAGAACTCCTGCGAACATGGCCAAGTAAATTTTTTCCATGTTTTGCCCCACTTTTTGCGGTTTCCTAGTACATTATATGGTACAGAGAATGCAACCTTAGAAAGCATATCTTGTCCCACAAAATAAAAGCCCTCATATGTCAATGTAGACGAAAAATAAAAAAGTTATGACTCTGGGAAGGCAGTGAGGTGAAAACGAATGTGACAAAAAAAAAAAAAAAAAAAGAAAAAAAAAAGAGAGTCTGTGGTGGGAAGGGAATCCAGATATACTCGGCTTCGAACTTCAGCATCAAATCATATAAATCAATATATCACACAGCTCAGCTTTTCTCTCGGTCATCTCCAGCTCTCAGGTAGGGCAGAACAAAATCAATTGCAAACTTCACTTTAAATATTGTGCTCCCATCCAACTAAAGGGCAATACCGATGAAGGCATGCATGTCAGGAAGAGTTCAGCTTCATGATGTAGAGATAGGTGTGTTCTAGTTATTTTATCAAAGTCATGTACTTGTCGGCTAGTAAACAGGAAGCTATGAATTAAAAATGCTTTTTAGAATGACATATACCAGTTGGGACTTTCCATTTACTTTTAATTGGACACCGTCTAGTATATAGATATCGTCATTATGGACAACTCAAGCGCCACAATCTGGTAATGAGCATTCCACATAGAAAAAGGGTCTGGGTTTGCAATGGGATATCCCAGCTTTTTTGGGGGTTCTAGTCCTGCAGATGTAAATAGATGGATAGATTTTATCTTTTTGGATATGTAGACAAATGGCTGACAAGAGAAATGTGGTATGAACCTAGCCTAATTGTTTCTTACAGTAAAAGGGGAATGAGTAAAAAACAAAGAAATATAAAAATACAATAACAAAAAGAAAGCGACTGGCAACAATATAACAGGCTTACCATAGTTTTTTTTTTTTTTTTTTTTTAAATCTCACTCACCAATTTGAGAAGAATCCTGCTCTCATATCTACAGTAACAGAACTGGAGAAATAGCGACATCTACTGTAACTTCTTAAATTACAATTTACAATAGCTTCATCAATCCTACTTTGACCCAAGTCTCCCCATTTGGTTTAGTTCAATGTTAAAATGGTATTTGTAAAGATGCTGTATTGTTATTCCTAATTGAAAGAACATTTTTACTTCTAAATTGAAAAAATGCATAACTTTCATCTCTGCTTAACTAGTGCTCTGTGATAATTGTATATCTATGCTTTGAACACAGCCTTTCCTATAAATTCTGTGGCTTTGTTTTTTCAAATTGCATTATCTGTATTAACAAAAATGAAAACATTTAATATGAAAACTGGACCTTGTGGAAAGAATGATTGTGATTGTTTAGCCTTTGTATGCCAACATTTTAATGCATATAAAATATGGTTAAATCTGCCCTCTAACTAGACAATTAATACACTTTCATTAGATAACACTGTACGATTCACACATGTAATGTATAAAAACTAGTAAAACAAGATCAATGCATTTTTAATGTTAATTTATTAATAGAAATTTTCTTTAAACAGTAAGGAAAAATCCTCATTTTTTAAGATTTTGTCTTTATTTAGTTTTTCCAAGCATTTCAACCCAACCCATCAAAATTTCAAGCACTCTGCACACTCGTATCTTGCATTTCTGACCCCGAGCACACATCCTACCTACTGAACGCTCACACTGTGAAAAAAAATACAACAAGGAGCTTTTTTTATGCCAAAATTATATCTGTTTATAGATATTTATATATATTTTCTCTTCGGATATATGACTTTTAAGCATGTTCCTACAATAAAACCTTAAGAGTTCTCAGCACTAAGAGTATCTGCATCTTGACCTTTAAATATCGTAGGGGTATTTTTAATTCAAATTGCGCAGAAGCATAGGATTTAAAAAAAAAAAAAAAAAACAAACAAACACGAAAGGGAATTTGAACGGGTTCTTGGGATTTTTGTTATAATGGCAGTTCCAATTTTCAGATAAAAAGAGTCAAATCTGCCACTGCTTACTTATTTACCACCGACACAGTACCTAAACGTATAGTATGTTCAGAAAGAGCCTGACTGACTGGTAACCTAAAACAGTGATCGAAATACACAATGTATTGTGCAGTTGCTTTCTTTAACGAGAACCCCTTGCTCCTCCAAAAAAGGGTACCCTCTGCTAAAAGTTTTTGACAGTGTAAAACTATTTGAATACTAAAAGTAACCAGCTCCTGATATGACTATTGAGTAATGGCCCCTGTGGATGCTCCAAGAAGGTAAAGCAGCTACTTTTTCCTAAATACCATGCAGGCTTGCTTTGATAATTTAGTATGATTTTTTTCTTGAGATTCAAGTAACTTAGATGTGGGATACAAGAGAAGGTAGCCTACATTGTAAGGGAATTGGTTTTAAGCATTTCTGACAACATTACAACATGCTTTAACATAGATTTGTAAACTTTAAATGCCTAACCAAAGCTTGCCAATAGGGCCCTGTGCTATGGACTAGGGATATCTATACAAGTATAGCTATGCAACAATGGATTGTATGGCAACTTACAAAAAAGTGAAAGCATAAAGCCTTCTTATTCAGCGACCATAGTGATATGACTTTTTTTGCCCATGTTTATAAGGATGGAGCACAGCAAGTTCTTCTTATGTTTCAAAAGGAAACCCCACCTATCTTTAAGTTGGCAAACCCAGTCTTAAATATTTTATTAAAAAAAGAAAAAAAAATTCCAATAAAAATGTTCCTTTACAAACCTTTTGCCACCAAAAGCTTTCAAAAAGTCTGGACTATGAGCCATAATTGCAACATAGCACTTTGAGAAATAAAGAAACCATATGACCATTTTGAATAGTGCTAAGAAACCTAACAATTATGCATTGTATCACAGGCTGAATGACTTACATTTGCAAAAACTTCTGGATTAAATAATCAAATTGTTGGTACTTTTGTATTAAGCAAGTGGAAACCATGGTTTTAGAATCATACATGTTCGCTGAACCTCAATTTTAAACAATTTTTGCCCATTTGTTCTCAATTGGTGTGTACAGTTTGTGCATCAAGACAAAATAACCCTCTTGAGAAGGAGAAAGAAAGGCAGCACCCGGAATCAAATTCACTAGGTCACTAACGCCACTATCCCCATATCATCTTCAGTTGGTATCTTGCAGAAGATGTCCTATTTCAGGGAGTGGGAAAAGGACAAAAAGGCAGTGGAGAAAAAAAAATAAAGCTTCTCTTACGAATCTCCAAAGGGGTAAGGCCCGTGCACACCCTGAAATAAAAAGAGCATTTAGAACACTGCAGAGCTAAATGCTAATAACTTTCCACAATGTTAGATTTTATAAAGGAAGTCCCAAACATTTCTTCACATTTTTAAACACCCCATTCAAAGGACTGTAACAAAATCTTTGTACCGACAAATACTTTGACATTACTTAAATGGGATACTACAAAATAATACATTTATAGCTTATTCACAGTGTATGATATGTCATTGGTAGCACCAATTTTGGCCCCTACTGATCATGAGAACAGAGATTCCATGTGCTCGTTTGAAAATTAAATCCTGGGTAGCAGAGGACAAACTAGGGAGTCCGTTTGTGTGGAAAGCACAAACCTGTGAACGATGCAAGTCCCAGTATTCAGTCTTTGTAGCAGTATAAGGGAATGTTGTCAGAATTGCTGCAGACTGGCTACAGAGGAAACCATGTGTATAGAGAGACCAGCAGGGGACCAAAGTGGTATTATAATTGAAGTGCTAAGAGATGGGCGTACAGTGTTTGTTTTTCCTGGACTTGTGAATTTTGCAGCACATGTACAGGTAACCTACAAAGAAATCTGCAACTGGGTTTTGGTTTTGCAGATACTGTGCCCCAAAAGGCTCCCTGAACAGATAGCCATAGGCTTGATTCGAGGTCCCCAAGACCTATGCAATCGGATCATTGGGAAATATCACAATTTGATAGGGGGCACCACCAAGACTGACATGATCAATCAAAAGGCTTTCTCCAAACCATGCCATGGGCCAAGGATGCTCTAGGAACTTTTGGGAGAGGGAGGGTGGACTGGGATGCAAAATTCTCATAACAGTACAACACTGGGATGTCAATTCAACGTCCCATTACAGTTGATGATAATGAAAATGGCTAAGTATAAGGACCTAACAGACTTTGTCAAATGCCAAAATTTGAAAGTTAGACAGCTGGCTCAGGCGAGTACCCTTTTTATTTTATTATTTTGGCTGATGTTCTTATTTTTTATTTTTATTTTTTAAATCTTTAAGGCTTAGGGGACACATGATTCATGTGCTGTTGCCTTTTCTTGTATAAAGTTCACTAGTAACCAGGGCTGTGGAGTCGGAGTCGTGGAGTCGATGGCTATTTTGCAGGAGTCGGAGTTGTCAAAAAATGGACCGACTCCGACTCCCAAAATATATAATAAGTTGGTCCAGTTACTTCGATGCAAAGAGCAAGAGGAATTGGGTCCGGCCAGTACTACTGCTCCCTTATCTTCAGCCTTATCACATGAGGAGTGTAATTGATGACATGGAGCAGGCAAAGCGCTGCCCCAGGGGAAAAGATTCTGCTCCCATGGCAAACAGATTTCAGCAAAGTTTTTCACCTGTTTTCAAAGTAGGAGAGTTCAACCATTCATCAAAACTGACTGTGGCTGAGTCAATTCCTTTATACCCTGACATTGTTAGAGATGTGGCCCCTGTGGTCACCGCTTTGCCCCCAACCCAAGTTAGTGTAGAGAGGCCGTTCTTTAGCCTGGAAATAATGAGATCAGATGTGAGGTCATGTATGTAGGATCTGATGGAGGCAATACTATTTCTCAGAACAAATTCAGAGACTCCACAAATGTTCCTGCAGTGTTTTGCATAATAAACATTTTTTTGTGTCCTAAAGTCATGTCCAATAAATATATTTTACACTGACAAGCAAAATGGTAACAATGTTTTGAAATTGTGACTTTCAGGCTCCATATCTCTCCATCCACTACAGCTTTGTACATTTATATACAGTCATCTTACATATCTTATACAAAAATTTGACTTGCAAATATTTAGCATCTGCTTAGTTATAGTTTTGCTTCTAAAAATTCAAATATTAATTTGTATTATTTTGTTTGTATTTTGTAAATCCACCTTTGGCTTCCAATAATGCCTGAATCCTTCTTGGCATGCTCTCAATCAGATTCAAGCATATCTTGACCAAAATCTGATCAGGTCTCTTCTACACATTCCCAATGTTGGTGCAGACTGGACTTGGATACAAATACAGCTTTTTCTTCAACTCTACCCACAAGTGTTCAAAAGATCAAAACATTGTTACCCTTTTGCTCATCAGTGTCTGTTCTAACTAAATAGCTTGATTATTGTATCATAAGGTGATAAACAGCCTGATGTTACCATTTTACTACAGTAAAGTTATTACTTAAACATGCGTCGTGTACGAGGGAGTCAGGAGTCGGAGTCAAGAGTCGGAGGTTTGGGAAACTGAGAAGTCGGAGTCGGGGCTTCGGCTTGCCGACTCCACAGCCCTGCTAGTAACTATTTGATGCCAACTGTTCTTCATAAGGCAGATGCAGAGAGGGCACGGGCAGTACTGTATTTTCAACATACCACTTAATTCACAGCAACCCCTATCCCCCAGCCACAGGGAATCCATGGCAGCCTCGCAAATAGGGCAGAAACATCTTTATGGAATTGCTTTATTTTTAATGTTATTGTCGTCACACAGCACTGGGCTATGCATTTAACGAGCATTACATGGATTGCCGTTACATTGTCTAAGTCCAAAATATAACAGAGGCTAGATAATAGTTGTCCACGTGGTCCAGGAAAGGACAACTAGTAAACTGGTGGCAAGATTAGTTTTTGTGTGGGAAGAAGCCGCTATCCCATCTGGATATTCCATAAAGGTCTACAATGAGAATTATCATTTAAAGGGTGAATTATTTTCAGAATAAATGAAGATTTTCTTTTTTTCAGGCACCTGCGATTGGTCACAGCTCATGAAGCAGACATGCTCAATCATAGAGCTGCTCGCGTTTGGCTACCAGTTTTGCTTTCCTAAGACACAAACAAAGCAGGTGTATAGATTTGGACATTTTCGAGCAGTCTGTATATTAGTCTACCCAAGTCTTCAAGGAAAGTCCAACAGCTTTCCAACCTGAACAGGGTTAAACATTTGGACTGGATCTTCAGGCCTATGTATTATTGCTGGGTTGCACTACAGCTTAATTGGGTAGAATTGATGTCGCTATAAACCTCTTCTTAGGAACCACCTGGATTTCTGCATGTCACTCCCAAAACATGATCAATCTTCATTCTTTTCCTCCTACATTTGTTTTAAAAAATATTATATTAAAAATATATGGAACCCAGCAGAAAAGAGGAAATTTACTGTCAAACCACTGGCAAATGATTTCACACCTTTCTCTGCTGTTGGCCGAGAATTAACATTCAGTCCGTCATGAATTACTAAATTATTCAGCTCAAGGCCAAACTGGCCCTTGGCTGAAGGCAGAGAAGCACTTGAAGAACTGCACTTGACAGTATTAGAAATAAACATTCCTTACTACTTTATTGAATTTATTTTTTCACATTTTGCCTCACCTCTCTATATGTTGCTACAGAATGGCTGGTTTGATGATCCGTTGCACATATATTTACAGATGTTTGAGAAAGTCCATTCTGTTCTCCTTCAGGAGTCTCTGTTTCTGAAGTCCAGGTACTCATATTTTCTCCTTCTGTGGAACGACTCTTTTGAGGCGAAGCAAAGGGGTTAAAGTCCTCATCAAGGTTGCGATGAGGCTGAGTGTTGAACTCTGTTTCAAAGGATGAGAGTTGCTGAGTAACACCTAGGAGACCACCAGCCTCCACACTGAGGATAACCCAAATCACATCTGATACAAAAAGATAAAAAACACAAAAAGGTATAAATGTCTCTAGTAAAATGACATGTTCAATAAATTGCAGGCTACTAATCATGTAAACGAAAAAGAACTCTTCCAGTATTCTAATATCTTTGTTACTCTACCTCTATTGGTTAAAGGAACACTGTGCAAAACATACTTTGTACCTAGTCAGTGTTTTGGAGTGGCCATAACAAAGCCCTGATCTCAATCTTATTGAAAATGTATGGGCAAAGCTGAAAAGGCAGGTGCGAGCAACCTACAAACATGGCTGAGTTACACCAACTCTGTCAGGAGGATTGGTCCAAAATTCCTACAAACTATTGTGAAAAGCTTGTGGAAGGAGATCCAAAATGTTTGACCCAAGTCATACAGTTTAAGGACAATGCTAACAAATATATACTCTATATATACACACATACACACTATATACCGTGTTTCCCCGAAAGTAAGACAGCGTCTTACATTCTTTTCACCCCCAAAAGTCCCACTATGTCTTACTTTCGGGGTATGTCATATAGGGCAGGTATAGAGCCAGCTTAGGGAGGGATAGGCCAGCTGTAGGGAGGGATAGGGGCCCCTGTAGGCAGGTATAGGGCCAGCTGTAGGCAGGTATAGGGCCAGCTGATGAGCGCGCTCGGCCGGGAAGCAGGTAAGCCAAGGTGAGTATTAGTGTTTGTTATTTTTAATTTTTGCCATAAAACTATACACCTGCCTGTGGGGAGCTCTATCTAGATACCTGCCTGTGGGGAGCTCTATCTAGATACCTGCCTGTGGGGAGCTCTATCTAGATACCTGCCTGTGGGGAGCTCTATCTAGATACCTGCCTGTGGGGAGCTGTATCTATATACCTCCTGTGGGAGCTCTATCTAGATACCTGCCTGTGGGGAGCTCTATATACCTGCCTGTGGGGAGCTCTATATACCTGCCTGTGGGGAGCTCTATATACCTGCCTGTGGGGAGCTCTATATACCTGCCTGTGGGGAGCTCTATATACCTGCCTGTGGGGAGCTCTATATACCTGCCTGCGTGTACCTATATCTATATACCAGACTGAGGGGAGCTGTATATACCTGCCAGACTGAGGGGACATACATCTACATACCTACCTTACTGAGGAGAGCTGTATATACCTGCCTTACTGTGTACCATCAGTATATATGCAGGTATATAGATACATCCCCCAGTAAGTTTCCACAAAGATAATCCCCCAAAAACGAATTTTTTCCCCGTTCATCCTATGTTTTTATTAGTCCGGCCCTCTAAAACCATTGCACTCTCTTGTGGCCCCATGGGAAAATTAATTGCCCACCACTGATCTAGAGGGTTAAACAGCACAGGATGGAGCCGGTTCCATCCAGTGCTGTTATCAGCGGTTGTCAATTAGCTGCCGGCACCTGCCGGCTGTGTAGCGGGATTGGATGTGATACGTCAGAAAGGGATTTAAATTCATACAATGTAATTTTATCTCACAGTTGAAGTGTACCTACGATAAAAATTAAAGCGCTCCATTATTTGCAGATAGGAAAACTTGCAAAATCATCAGTGTATAAAATTCTTCTTTTCCCCACTATTACACACACACACCACACACACACACACACACACCCACCTCCCCACCAAGGCATACCCCCGAGATATTTAGATCGATCACTCTATCTGGGAAATCTTGCTGACTCCAGTATAAGCTTAGGGTGTAAAATACAGCGGTGGTTATCAATAAAAATTACATAGGCAGTTATAGGTCCACCATAGGCAGGGTTTAAAATAAATAAATAACCACACAACAACAAGTACTCACCTTTCTCTCCTGCTGCTCCTGGGCACTCCATCTTCTTCTCGGCACGGGTCGCGTGAGGTCATCAGGCCACGCAGGCAGAGTGATAACATAGCATGCTGTCTGTACCAGATACTCAGGAAGGCCACAAGTCTGCTCTGCAATAGTGTCTTCAGTTGTATGCGCTCCCAGAGGAGTCGCATACAGCTGAAGAAATCCCCATCGGCGCTCAGAAGCCAATGGGTAACTCGAGAGTATCCCCGCCGGCACCTGGGCCATGGCAGTGCCTGGATGGGTAACACAAGAGTCCGTTGCATGCGTTTCCAGAGGAGTCACATACAACTGAAGAGATTGTGGCTGGTGCCCAGGCGCCAACGGTGACTCGAGTATAAGCCGAGGAAGGCTTTTTCAACACATTTTTTGTGCTGAAAAACTCTGCTTATACTCTAGTATATACAGTAAATATAGATAGATAAATATCTATACTTACCATATATACATCAGGGCTGTGGAGTCGGAGGCTATTTTGCAGGAGTCTGAGTCGTCATAAAATGGACCGACTCCGAAAATATATAATAAGTTGGTCCAGTTAGTTTGATGTAGTGCAAAGAGCAACAGGAATTGGGTCCGGCCAGTGCTACTGCTCCCATATCTTCAGTCTCATCACATGAGGAGTGTAATTGATGACATGGAGCAGGCAAAGCGCTGCCCCAGGGGAAAAGATTCTGCTCCCATGGCAAACAGATTTCAACAAAATTTTTCACCTGTTTTCAAAGTAGAAGAGTTTAACCATTCATCAAAACTGACTGTGGCTGAGGCAATTCCTTTATACCCTGACATTGTTAGAGATGTTACCCCTGTGGTTATCGTTTTGCCCCCAACCAAAGTTAGTGTAGAGAGGCTGTTCTCTAGCCTGGAAATAATGAGATCAGATGTGAGGTCATGTATGCAGGATCTGATCGAGGCAATACTATTTCTCAGAACAAATTCAGTGACTTCACAAAATGTTCCTGCAGTGTTTTGCATATTTACAATTTTTTTGTGTCCTAAAAGTCATATCCAAAATATATATTTTACACTGACAAGCAAAAGGGTAACAATGTTTTGAACCTGTGACTTTCAGGCTCCATATCTCACCATCCACTAAAGCTTTGTACATGAGGCTACTGTAATTTTATATACAGTCATCTTACCTATCTTAAAAAAAATTTGACTTGCACGTATTTAGCATCTGCTTAGTTATAGTTTTGCTCCTAAAAATCAAAGTGTTAATATTTATTATTTTGTTAGTATTTGGTAAATCCACCTTTGGTTTTCAATACTGGACGGAACCCTTCTGGGCTCTGAATCAGATTGAAGCACATCTTGACCAAAATCTGATCCCAGGTCCCTTCTACACATTCCCAATGTTGGTGCAGACTGGACTTGGATACAAATACAGCTTTTGCTTCAACTCTACACACAAGTGTTCAAAAGATCAAAACACTGTTACCCTTTTGCTTGTAAGTAAGTGTCTGTTCTTCCTAAATAGCTTGATTATTGTATCATAAGGTGACAAACAGCCTGATGTTACCATTTTACTACAGTAAAGTTATTACTGAACCCCCTAAGGACCCCGCCAGTTTTGGCCTTCCTGACATCTTTTTTTTAAATCTGACATGTGTCACTTTATGTGAGAATAACTTTTTAATGCTTTTACCTATCCACGTGATTCAGAGATTGTTTTCTCGTGACATATTGTGCCTTAAGTTAGTAAGAAATTTTGGTCCATACAATAATCGTTTATTTGTGAAAAATTTCAAAATATGGTGAAATTCTGGAAAAATTTGCAATTTGTCAACTTCAAAAATTTCTCCTTCTAACACAGACCGTAACACCACACAAAATAGTCTATAAATAGCATCTATCATATGTCTTCTGTATGTTGGCATAATTTTTTTTTAAATTTTTCAATTTTATAGGACGTTAGGAGGCTTACAATTTTAATAGCAAATTCTCAAATTTTCAAGAAAATCACAAACACAGATTTTAGGGACCACTTCAGTTGACATGTAAAATTGACGGGCCTGTATATTAAACACCCCCATAAATCACCCCATGTAAGAAACTACACCCTTCAAAGTATTTAAAACAGCACTTCTAAAGTCTGTTAACCCTTTGGGTGTTTCACAGGAATAAATGGAAAGTGGTGGTAAAATTACTAAATTTCATTTTTTTGGGCCAATTTTCAATTTCAATCTATTATTTCATGGAATTTAGTATATGTTAATAGAAAAACACAACTCAATATAAGTTTCCCTAAGTCTGCTGTTTTCAGAAATATATTATATGTGGCCCTAGAATGTTATTTGACTCAACCACAGGCCTCAGAATTGAAGGAGCACCAACTGGATTTTGGCGCTATCATTTCATTATGACATTGTATAGGTACCATATCGGGTTTGCTGACACCTAAAGGTGCTAAAAACTAAAAAACACCCCTAAAAAGACCCCATTATAGAAACTACACCCCTCAAGGAATTCATCAAGGGGTGTAGTGAGTTTACTGACACCACAGGTTTTTCACAGAAATTTCTGGAATCCAGTTCTGAAAATGAAAAATTACAATTTTTTCCAAAAAAATTGCAAAAATTAACAAAATTTTTCTTTTTCACAAAAAAAAAAAAAAAGGAGGGGAAAAGACCCCAAAAACCCTGTTGCCCAATTTCTTCAGAAAGGAAAACCCCCCATTTTTGGTAAAAAAACAATAGGGGGCGGTGGTGATCTTAGAAGGAAGGGAGCCTTTTTGGTTTTGGGAGTGCAAAATAAGCTGGACGGGGCTGGGGCCCCAGTTGCTTTTGTAGACCCCCCAATTTCCCAAAGGGAAAAAAATCCCAAAAAATTAAACCCCTTTTTGGAAACACCCCCCTCAATGAATTCATCGGGATTTGGGCCCAAGGGGTGTTTTTTTTTTTATAGAAATGCATTAAGGGGTAGAAGGTGAAAATCAAATTATCCTGATTTATCCAACCTTTTAACAATAACAGGGGCACGCCTTGCCAAAATTAAAAAAATTAATACCCTTTTTTTCTGCCATGTCTTCCCCTTCTGGGGCACCCCACGTCACCCTAAAATTTTGGCTGCCCCCGAAACACGCCATGGAGAGAACATACTTTAGCGCATGACAGGCATAGTTTTTCTAAAACAAGCTGTCCCCGACAATTGTACATGCTGTGAGTGAACAAATAAAAAAAACACCCAAAAGTGACCCCCATTTAGAACGACACCCCCTAAAACAACTTTTAAGGGTTAATTAAAATTTTGAACAAAAGGTGTTTCAAAAAAGTTCACCATTTTGTGCGTTATAAAAAGGGGAAAAATGCAAACTGACATTTTTTCAAAGTGCCATTTAACCGCCAAAAATCAATGGAAGTTCAGTGGGTTTGGGGGTGGGGCAAATAAAAATAAAAAAAATTATAAAAGAAAGCTCCAAAGTAATCCCTAGACGAGGGTACAGTTTGAAACATTTTTTCATGCAGAGGCCGGGGTTTGTCAAGGCAGGGTTTTGCAATGATAGGTTGTATCTTTTTTTGATTCCCCTTCTATAGCAAACTCTGCATTTTTTTTGTGTCCTACCCTTTTTGCCAGTGGAGGGGATTTCATTGGGGAAATGCTGACCGGGTACAATACGGGGGACGTCAGAATCAGTCCCTGCTTGGCCTGTACAACGGAAAAGAATAAAAGCGTTGTACATTGCCATTTGCACAATGTGCACGGCCAGCTTTTTGTAACACACTATGGTCTTCCGTGTGGCACTGTACGGCTTCAGCACCTGGTCTGACAGGTCTACCCCTCTCATGTACCGATTGTAATCCAGAATACAGTCGGTTTGTGGGCGACTGTACCACTGGTACCTTGTACATTGGCAGGGGTAGTGCTGGGCTGTGACAGGTGGACAATACAAGGACGTCCCTCTTATCCTTGTATTTTACCAACAGCAGGTCACCGCTGGATTGGGACCTGCTTTCGCCCCTTGGGAGCAATTGCGCAACAAAGGTTTTGGGTAGTCCCCTCTGGTTCTCACTGTGCTGTACGTCTGCAGCCGAGGGACTTAAAAAAGTGGAATGCTGGTATAAAAGATATCCACTTACAGGTGGTAACCTTTATCCCAGGTGGGGGGCACCCAAATCCCACACTTTTTCCACTAATCTTTAGGGAAGGGGGGCATTCAGGGGGCACAATTTGGCTGTCCTTCCCTTCGTAAACTATGAAGCTGTAAGTGTACCCGGAGGTAGTCCCCGGCGCCGCCGCCGATCGTTAGGGTCCTAAGCCATTACCAGTCGCTAAGCTATCGGCTTAGGACCTTGGCGGTGGCGGGACTAACTGTATGTGCGTCCACCGGACGCACATACAGTTAGATGCTTTGGCTCTGCAGAGAGCTCCGCAGAGTACTCGGCCGCCGCAGGCAGGATGCGGCTCTGTGCGCGCCTGTGCTGTGCGTGCCGGAGCTCACAGCCCAGGCGGCGTGCGCGGCCTGGTGACGTCATGCCGCTGAAGAAAAAGACCGGGAGCAGCGACAGCGAGCGAGGTCAGGTGAGTGTGGTTAATGTCTTACTTTTAATTGTCTCTATTTATCTTGGGAGCCTATAATCGAAATTTATAAATATGGGAGGGAACTATTCCTACTTCTATATGTGCAAGGGGGAAGCTATTCTCTACTTCTATATGTGCAAGGGGGAAGCTATTCTCTACTTCTATATGTGCAAGGGGGAAGCTATTCTCTACTTCTATATGTGCAAGGGGAACATTCTCTACTTCTAATGGCCAAGGGGAACAATCTCTAAATTCTATAGTGGCAAGGGGGGAACATTACAAACCCAATAATGTGAAGGGCAGAGCTATTATCTCTTCTATATGGCAAGGGGGAGCTTTTTACTACTTCTATATGTGAAGGGGGAGAGCTATTACTACTTCTAATGTGCAAGGGAGAAGCTAATTTAACTACTTCTATATGTGCAAGGAAGTTTTTAATTATCTTACTTCTAAAGGCAAGGGAGAGCTATTATCTACTTCTATAAGTGCAAAGAGGACAAATTCTACTCAAAATGGTGCAGGAAGGGAGGCTATTATCTACTTCAAATGTTCAAGGGAGGCTATATCTACTTCTAATGTGCAAGGGAGAGCATTTTCTACTTCTATAGTGCAAGGGAGAGCTATTATCTTTCTTTAATGTGCAAGGGGGAGCTATTATTTACTTCTATATGTGGGAAGGGAGAGTCATTACATTCTTTTAAAATTTGGCAGGAGACAATTATCTAACTAGATATTTTGCAAGGGAGGAGCTATTAATCCACTTGATATGTGCCATAGGGAGAGCTAAATCATTAGATATATGTCAAGGTAAGCAATACCCATTAAAAGTGCAAGGGAAGCCAACCTACTAATAAATTGCAGGGGAGAGCTATAACTTTCTTTATATGGCAAAGGAGAGCTAATCTACTTATATCTGGGCAAGGGAGAGCTATATTCTATATATATCCCCAGTGGGGAAACAAATTTACCTAATAACCTGTGTGTGAAGCCTATACATATAGAATATTATAAAATAAATTTTTATAATATTAATATATAAAATATATAATATATTAAATTTTAAAAATATATTTTAAATAAAAAGTGCGGGGACATATATCCTACCATATTGTGCTGGGGGCCTATAACCTGCCTATATACTACTAGGGGACCTATAAATACCTATATAACCGCTGGGGGACCCTAAACCTGCCTATACCGCTGGGGGGCCATAACCTGCCTATATACCTGCTGAGGGACATGTAAAAAATACACACCTACTACTGGAGACATATAAAGTTTTAAAAAATCCACCTACTGGGGACTATAACTTACGGGGGACCTATTTCCCTTTACTGGGGGACACAATTTTACTGCGTTTTGGTTTTAAGTCGCCAATTTAAAAATCCTTAAAGGGCCCGGTTTTTTAAGGCCTCCAAAACAATCATTTTATAAATTTAGCGAAACGAAAACCCCCAGACCCCCAGGGCGGTGGTTAACCCTTGTTTTTGGGCCTCAATTTGATTTTAAAAAGACCCTTAAAACAATCGACTCCGGGGGAAAAAAAAACCCGGAGGGGACCTTTCACACAGGGGTTTTAAAGTTTTAAACCCCGTATCGTGCTTTTTTTTGCTGGGCGGGACTGGGGAAAAATTAGCCTGCCCTTTAAAATTTTTAAAGGGGGGAAAATCATCCCCACCCAAAAAAAATTTTTTCAGGGGAAAAAGACCCTGAAAATTTTTTGGGACTGAAGTTTTTTTATAACAGGGGCCCCAAAAAAATATAACGGGCCTAGGTGGGGGATCACAGGGTGGGCACCGTGAATTATCCCCTGAAATTTCGTTAAGAACTTTGAAAATTTTTTCAAAAAAGCTTTTTTTTGGTTCTTTCCCTTTTTTCCGTAAATTTGGGGTGTTAAAATAAAGTCCCGCACTCCAATATTGCCGGAAAAACCTTTTTTGGGGGGGGCTTTTTTTTTCACAAAAGGCCAAATTTTTCCAAAAAAAGGCCCCCAAAAGGGGCCCCCATCTCCTGCACATTCTTTTCCCGGGGGTTTTCCCTGTGCCCAAAAATGTTAAGGGACGGGGGGGGGTTCAGGCCAAAAACCCGGGGGTTTTTTGGGCCCCCTAGGGTTTAAAGGTCCTGTGGCCCCCAAAAAACCCCAATGAAAAAAAAAAAATTTTTTTTTTTTTTTAAAAAAAACCCGATCCCCTTCAAAAAAAAGAATTTAAAAAAAAAAAAAATTTCAAGTTGAGGCCTTTTTAAGAAAATTCGATACGGACCCCCCAGGGGTGGCCACAAAGTCCGGGTTTTGTGGCTGGTAATTTTTCTGGGGCGGGAGTCCCCAAAAGGGGTCACTACTTTGGGGGGGGGTCACCTCTTCTGACCCACGGGGCGCCCACGGGAGGGGCCCTCATCACAAAGGAGGACTCTGAAAGAAAAGGTTGGGGGTTGGGGGCGGCAAGCGAAGCCCAGTTATGAAAAGGTCCTCTTTTTTAAATTTTGCACAAAAATGGGACTTCCTATCCCCGGGGCCAAAAAAGGGGTTACGTAAGGGGTGCCCCTTTCCCTGAGTACTCTCTGGGGGGACTGGGACATTTTTTTTTTATTTTGAAGGGGGGTGGAAAGTTAGGTGCTTTAAACCCCGGGGGGTTAGTTAGGGGGGGGGGGGATTTGTGCTTCAACCCCCGTGTTGGGGAATTAACCTTGTTTTAACAAAAATAAAAAGGAAAATTGGGATTAAAAAAAGAAAATTTTAGTTAAAACGAAAAAAAAAATTTTAAATAAGAAAAAAACAAAAAACACCTAAAACCCCAAAAAAAATTTAAAATTAAAGGACGTCAATAAAAAAAATTTTGAACGTCCGTTACTTTATTTTTAAACAAAATTTTGAAAAAAAATTTTTCCCAAACCCCCCCAAGAAAGAAAACTTTTTTTGCCAAAAAAAATGGAAACGGGGAAAATCAGTTGGGCGTGTGGGCCCCTGATTTAGTGCTCGGAGCAGGGGAACCTAAAAAAATTTAAACCCTGTACTAACAAAAATTACTTTTGGGTGTGGGTCAGTGATGAAAAACACTGTTCGGCAATCAGCACAGGCGCACGCTTGGGGTTGGAGGCAAAAAAAAAAAAGGGAAAAAAAAAAACCCCACTGGAAAAAAAAAAATCAGAAGCCTTGGGTTTTAAACGATTTCCTCACTAAATTTAAACCTGAAAGAGAGGGGAGTGGGTTTACGCAGCTATTTTGGGGGTAACCAGTGGTGCAAAAAAAAAAAAAAAAAAAAAAAAAAAAAAAAAAAAAGGTAAAAAGTATGAAAAAAAGACAAAAAAAATTTAAAAAAAAAAAAAAAAAAAGAGCCTGTACCCCCAAAAAAATGCTGATTAGTGGAAAAAATCAACTAAAAACAAGCCGCCCGGGGGCAGGAAAACTTAAAGCGTCTGTCTTCCCACAGCACAGACAGGGTCATTCCCCCCTGGGACCACCAACGGAAAATTAAATTTAAATAAAAGAGGTTCCACAAAAAATAAAAAAAAAAAAAAGGAAAAAAAAACTTAAATATAAATGAAAAAAAAGCGATTCTAAAAAAAAAAAAATTAAAAAAAAAAGTTTTTTGAGTGGGTTGCCCGGTTCTTCCCCCCTGTAAAAGAACTTCCCCCCAGGGACCCCCTTCCCCCCCCCGAAATCCTTGCCCCCCTAAGCCCCCGTCCCCCCCCCCCCAATTCCCCATTCCCCCCCGGATCCCCGACCCCTTCCCCCCCGCCTCTAACCCAAAAAACCCAAATCCCCCCGGCCCAATCCCCTTCCCCCCCTTACCCCAAACCCGAAATAATGGGCTTTGGGGGATTGAGGCCCCCTTTCCCCCCCTTTACTAAGGCCCTTTTCCCAACCTTTGGAAACCAGGAGGGGTTGGGGTTTGGGACCACAACCCCCCCGGGCCCCATTTTCCCCACGGATGGTGAAAATTGGGGCTGCCAAAAAAGGGAAAAAGGGGGCGGGGCCCAAAAAGAAAAATGCCCCCAAAGGGGTGTTTTTATTTGGCCAATGGCAGCGATCCCCCGATGCGGGGGGGGGGGGGGGGGGGCATCGATGGGGTTTCCTGGGGAGTGAGGGAAAACTATCAGCGTCAGGAACAGCAGGGCCCTCCCAACCCCGTTTTCCCTTTCCAATTTTTTGCATTTGGGCCCAAAAGGGCCAGGAAAATACCAGGGCTTTAACCCCCCAAAAAAACCTGGACGTATGGGAAAGCCCAAGGTCAAGAAGGGGGTTTAAAAATTCGCCGTGGGATGAGGGAAATCAGGAGTCGGGGGTTTTGGGGAAAATTTAGGGGGTTTGGAGTTTTTTGGCTTCCGACCCACAGCCCGTATATACTAGAGAAAAACAAGTTTTTCAGGGACAAAAAAAAATTTTTGAAAAAAACCTTCCCCGGGTTCTACTCAGTCACCCTAGAATGGATTTTTTCCCCAAAAGTCTGACAAAAAACCCTTTAAAAACCAAAAAACAGGTTTTTTCCATGTGAAAAACCCTTCACAATCCTTCATTATTTTGTCCTTAGTCATGTGAACGCAGACTAAATTATTCTACGAAAAAAAGTATAAAAATAAAATATATATATATATTTTTTTTTTTTTTTTTTTTTTTCCCGTGCAAGTTTATCTACATACCTGGTCACCCTTGTCCATTGCTTTCTGGCAAAGTTGCTATGTGATTATATCCATTTAAAGCACTCAGTGGTGGAGAGTGAGGCAGCATGGAGACTGCAGCAAGCTACAATGTCCTGTGTTCTTAAACCTTTTTTAACCTAGCAAACATTTTCAGCATTTTTGTGTATGGGTTTATCGAACATAACAAAATACACCTTTTTCTCCCTTTTTAACCACTGATAGTTCACCCGTGTCCTTGGGGGGCCACTCTTTAATACTAACCACTGCATACGGAAACGCATGCTTTTGAAAAGAAACTACCCAGTACTTTCACCTTTCCCCCCTTTCCCCCCAAGTGGATTCATTTTTGGGTCAGTCCCATTTCAAGTCGTTTTAAAAAACCGCTCCCAAAATCTATAATAAATTGGGACGTTAGTTCAAAGCAGTGCCAAGACAAGAGGGAAATTGGGGCTTGCCAAAGCTGTTTCTCCCCCTATCTTTTGCCCCATTGAGGAGTAAAAATTTTAAAAATATTTTGGGATGACAGGAGCGGTTAAAAGGGTTGCTGCAGGGAAAATATTTTGCTCCAATACAAACAATTTACCAATTTTACAAAATTTGCACTTGCTTTTTAACAAATAAAATTTTTAATAGTTCATCAAAACGCTGCGCAACATTCTTTTTTACCCTTTTGCAAATGAACACCACTTTACCACCAACCCAATTAGGTAGAGAGGCTTTCCTAGCCGGAAAAAATGAATGAAACAGATTTGAACATCTTTAAGGAGGATCTGATAAAGGGGAAAAACATTTCTCAGAACAAATTTATACTCACTCCAAACTGAAAAAGCAGAGTATTTTTGAAAACATTTTTTTTTTTTTGTACTTACTGCAGTCTTTGCTTTTTACAATTTTTTTGTGTTCTAAATTGTATCCAAAAAATATATTTTTTACCACAAAAAAAGTAACAAAGTGTGACCTTTTGACTTTCAGGGGTCATATCTCACCATCCACTACAGCGTTGAATGGGAGCTACCTCATTTTTAAAAAAC